>JAQIXV010000546.1:0-29221 GCA_034700625.1 Tectocepheus velatus | reverse complement strand
CTTTTTGAGTAGTTTTTGAAAATATTTTTTAAATCAATTTTTTGATTCCCTCCGCAATGTATCGAACTCTCGGTTTTATGGATAACACAGGAATTGTCTGCTATTTGATCTTCACATCCGATAAAGTTAGCTGGGTAATTCGGTGATTTCTTATTTGAGCATATGTTTGAATCGCTAGCATATACTCGATTTCCCAAATAATGTTGTTTAAACATCCAATAATTTGTGCAATCACTACAATTAAGCATTGATTTACCATTGATATATCTTTTATATAAATTTTATTTTTTGCATTTGATGTTAAAAACGGAGAAAATATTTTCTGATCGAAAACCTTATAATCGAAAATAATAGTGGTAGGTCTTTTAAATTTTATCAATGAATTTTCTGAAAATCCTGAACTATTCAGAAGCCTATTGTTATATATTCGAAGGTCTAGGGATTGATTAGATTCTTCATTGAATTCAAAAGCATTTTCAGGAATAAAATCAATTGAAGTCTCACTTATTAGAAGTGTTTCCAAATTATTTAACTGAGAGAACGCATTATTACCAATTTTTTTGATTGAATTGCCATATATACCTAATTCAAATTGATCTTGTTTGCCAACAATATTTCGAAATGCATTCGACGGTATTTCCGTGATATTGAGATAACCTAATGTGATAATTTGCGCATTGATAAATTTTCTCAGAATTTCAAAAATTGAGTTATCAGTTGAAGTTAATGAGGGATTTCTGTAAAATACAACTTTTTTAGTCACCAAATCTGTTGTATTGAAAGCGTTTTTATCAATTGTTTTCAATTTTGAACAATTTTCGATCCAAATATCATTGAATGTGATGTCACTGAATGTGTTTTCCTTCAATTCAGTGATAAAAGAGTCACTCAAATAAAATTGTTTGAAATGTTTTTCAGTTTTCGTTAAATTCTTTTCCATTGATTGAAATATTTGAACCAAATTTATGTCTTCATTACCCTCGCAGTAGATGTTATCGTCGTTACAATAACACGGCTTCAGTAGATGACTGTCCGGACAGACACTCGAAGTGAAGTCTATCACAAAAAGTGATGACAAGATTGTAAACAAAACTATAACAAAAAACAAATGTTTAGTCAAAAACCAATTGAATTGAGTTATACTCACATCTATTGAAATACATTTTTTACTCAACAATTATTTAATTGGTTTTATTAGAACTAATAAATGTATAACTCATTACATTATGTATTCAAAAATAAAAGAAATGAATCATATTTTCTCATTAATTAAATCTTATATTTCAAGTGGTTTTAATCAATCATCAAATTAAACCCCAGATTAGATAAACTATAAAAAATTGTTAGAACTATAAGATCTATGGATTATTAGAATTTTTTTTATTTCATTCAATAATGGTTACAGTTTTTAAAGTGATCATGATCATCAAATTGTTTTTCATCAAAACACTTGAAATCAATGACTCTTTTCGTAAAATTTTGTTTTTTAACCAATAGTTACGGCAATCGTTGCAATCAATTCCTTCGCCAAACAAATCGATACTATTTTTTTGATTATCCAAAAGGAAGGGAAGGAATATCTTTTCCGCCAAAAATTGATTCTTTGTGTTCAATCGGAGCCATAGTTTTGTCGGTCGTCTGATATTAGCCAAAGATTTCTCATTAATTATATTTGTATTGAAGTCAAAGTAGTCCTCAAATATCAGTTCAAAGGGTTTGTCTGAAGTCTCTTCAAATGTGAAGGATTTTAGTCCGACTCAAAGCAGACTTCATATAATTGGAGAGAAATCAAATTTTTCATCTGAGCAAATGCGCCTGGTCCTATCTTTTTGATTGAGCAAGATTGAATTGAAATTGTTGTCAAGTCTTTTTGGTGTCCAATCAATGGTCTGAAAGCGTTTGACGAGATTTCAGTGATGTTCACGTCTTTTATCGCTAGTATTTTAAGTGCTTTGAATCGACTGAAAATATCAAATATTGAGTTATCAGGTGAACTTAGTTTTGGATTTTTTAAAAGGTTCAAATTTTTCGTAATCATTAAAGTCTCAGTGAAGGCGTTCTTATCAATTGTTCTCAATTTAAGACAGTTTTCAATAGTTATTGAGTCGAAAGTGATTTCATTGGAAGTGTTTCGAAGTGTCGAAGTGTTATTCAAATAAAGTCTTTTTAAGTGTTTTTCGTTATCTGAGAGTCTTTTCGAGTAATTCCTGAAAATAATTTTTAAATCAATTATTTGATTTCCTCCGCAATGTATAGAACTGTCGGGTCTATATCGTTACTGCTAAAATCATTACTACTAAAATCACTACTACTAAAATCATTTCACCTAAAATCAATTAACTTAAAATATTTTATCTAAACTCGCCTAGTTAAATAAATTATGATATTTTAATTAAAAACCCTAATCCAAACCTAAACCAACCTAATCATATTAACCTAAACTTACCCAAACCTAAACTAAACTTACCCAAACCCAACTTTAACTTACCCAAATCTAACCTAATCTAATCAAGAATAACCTAAACCTAACCAAACTTGACAAAATTAACCTAGAAAAATTTTAGATAAAATATTTTAGTTGAAGTGATTTTAGGTGACATGAATTTAGTAGTAGTGATTTTAGGTGAAGTGATTTTAGTAGTAATGATCACAACCGTTAAAAACAGCCAATTTTAGGGTCAAATGTAATACCAGGGAAATGATTGATGATATTAGAAAAGTGTCTCCGATTATATCATTTGCTTTTTATTCTCGTCAAAGAAAAAGTGCTGAAAAATGTTTAAATAATGAATTCCCGTCTGATATAAGAAAATCCGGAGCTTTTTATACGAAATATCAGAAAATCCCGGCTATAGAGGAATGGGATTGCATTGAATATCTATCGGTGAGTTTGTGAGAAAGATAGACAGGAAAGCCATAAATAAAATATCGTGGATATTGTCTATAAAGACAGTAATTTATGAACTGAATAAAAGTTAGTCTCAATACTGTAAATAATACAAAAACAGTGTTTTTTATTTGAAGTTTCGTAACAAAAGTAGTGCACAGATTTGAAGACCATTTAATTGAAGTTCAATCCAATAAATCAAACGGAAATAATTGGATTAATTGTGGCAATATTTCACAATTGACGTCAAAACTTTCAGGATAACTTATCCTGGATAAGTAAATTTTCTGCAACGTGATCTACCTAGTTACAATTACAGAAAAGATAAATCAACTTTTATTTGATAAATACAAGAGTAATATAGAAACCCAGCAAATATTCTAATGATTGCAAATAATGTGTAATAAATGAAAACAAGTGATACCGGTTACCCACCAAACAGTTAATACTTAAAACAGTGCGATCTCACAAAATGTAGCTCAGGTTATGGGTCTCAGGTTTGCTCTGAAAACAGTTTATTATCTATCATTAGAAGGGAGGACTGCAAAAGTTTTTTTTCTCACTTTTTTGTTACTCCATTCGTGAGTTTTCATACAAAACAGTAATTTTGTTGTCGAAAGAGAGAGAAAATTGTTTGAAGAAAATGAATAAAAAAGTTTTGAGAAGCGTCTCATTTCATGAATACTGAACCGGAATATTCTGAGTGAAGGGAAGAGCAGTAAAGGAAGTAAAGAAGAAGCCTTTCATTAAATTCCTGAACACTTTAGATGTGAAATGAGTGTAATTAATCAAACTCTAATGAATCATTTGCAAGATCAATTCAAACATATTTTCCTGTTGATGAGTATTTGGGTCACCACTCGCGAAGACCTAACTATCATTTGGGGACCAATAAAGGGAAAGGAGTGTCCAATACTAAAAGTGATCCATCTTAATTTTGTTTTTGATGTCTCTATGAATTATTTGCATTTCTTTATTGGAATTCACTTTAATTTGAATTTTTCTTCATTTCTTTGAAATTCAGGCAATTATTCAAAAGCGTTAAACAAATTGACTTTTTTCCATGAAATGCAAATGCCCTTAGTCGTTTCAAATATATTTCGAAATCATGTCAAACAATTGAATAAATTTATACCATTTTCTTTTCACTTGATTTGATTTTTGTGTATCGAATGACTAGAATCTCGTCAGACATCCCACACACACACACACACACGTATGAAACAATAGTATCATGTTAAATTGATGTTACAACTAGCAAATCGCTAACTTGTTGACTTTATTGAAGAAAAAAGAATTAAATTCAAGAATAAATTGAATTTGAATATAAATAATGCAATAAATTTATTATTCAAACTAAAAAAAAGAGAAAAACGATAATGAGATTGAAATAAGATTTTATTCAATTCATTTAAAATTAATAATAAAATGCCATAAATTTTGAATGAATTTCAATATAAAAAAGAGTAAGTATTATATGAAAGTCAGGGAAGAAAGTGATGATATTTTTTTCCTTCTACTAAAAAAACGGATGAAAACTAATACTCTTTTGATTAAGACTTAATGTTATGCAATATTTTCATGCGATATAAAAATACAGTAAATTAATCACAATTTCTGAGAATTAGCTGATAATCGTGACTATAAATACATTAATTCTGTTTTAATCTTGGTCAGAAGTTATTGGGGAAAAAAATCACAGCAAGTAATCATCAAGCATAAACTGCTGGGATTTGCAGCGATTTTCTTGCATTAAATACCTATTATTTTAACCATAAAAATGAAGCGAAAATTTTTCATCATTTTATTCATCCGTCAGTTTCTGATGTCTACTCTTTTGAAGGAAAACATCAGAAAAAGTAACAAAATATCGTTCGGAATAAGTAAGACAGGGCTCACCACCAGGTTATCAATCAAACTTGAATAGTTCAAGCTGAAACCCCATTTAAGAAATCAATTTATCAAGATTACAAAACAAGTTCAATAAGTTGAAAAATACGATACAAATAATCCAATTGCCAAGATCAATTGTTAATTGTCAAGTGCACATTTTATGTTAACAAAAACGATTGTATTGATCGTATAATTGTGCAAATATTGTGGGCTTTTAATACAATTTGTGGTCAGAATAAGTAAACCCTTAGTACTATATAGTTGTATATACTTTTATAACTTAGTATTGAATGAAAAATAATGTATTTTGTGTGGGATTTGAAACCATAAGTGTATTACCGATATAAAAAAATTATGCATTAGTTTGGATTTTCAACATTGTTTACCATGTTTATTCTAGCTATACTGTAATACAATTTATCAAGAATCGAGCAAAACCAATTTACACATCAAGTATGCTCAGGGCATTTTCTCTTGAATATCTTTATCTTGCTTATTTGATCAGGAAAATAGAATTCAACTAAACTTCTGCTGAAACAAAACCTTTACTGACAAACGAAATGTAAAAAAAACTTTGTGTCAAAAATTGATCAAAAAATTCATTTTCCACTAAAATGGGACGGAATTTGAGATCCGATTAGAGTTTTGTTTCTAAAGATTTGGAAACACAAAAGGAAAGGCTGGAAAGGCTGTCAAAAAAGTGATATGTGTTTTCTGTTATTCGGGCACAGAATCTGTTGCACAGAATTATTTTGAAATTTATTAAATTGAACTCCAAATGTAATCTGAAACAACGCATTCAATTTCTCTGCTAAATATTTGATAAATGAACCAAAATGTGACATGGTTATCAATTACAACCAACAAGAGCCAAATATTGTATAAAATAAATCAAAGCTAGCAAGTCAATTTAAATTATTTCATTTAAAACGAAGTTTAAGTGAATTAAATTTCAAATTAATGAATTATTTTATAAACTTTCTTATTCTTGGGAATAAAACAATTTATCAAACAGTCTTAGTAATTTTTCTTTCTAAAACTATTTCAATTTATGAAGATCATTTATCAAGACAATTAGCAATTATCTTAAAATACTTTAAAGTTTTCAAAAAACAATTTCTTACCTGAAATGCAGAGAACCTGAAGACCAGATCTGACCAAAAGTTTGGTAAACGAAGTGATGGACAAAATTAAGAGAATCAAATCAATGACTGGGAACTTGTGGGCACCCCTTCTGTGGAAGTCCTGATTGCTATTCCTCACTGTCTTATACAACGATAGGATTAGAGTTGTATTGGCCAACAGTCCCAACAGAAATGTTATGACAATTGTGTAGATTTCAAACAACTGGAAATCAATTACTGTTTGTGTCGTTGTATTTGAATTATTGGCGAAACTTTGGTTCATCGGTAAGTAAATTGAGAGTTGGCTCTCATTACTCGACACTTCAAAACTCATTTCGTAGACACATTTGATGACAAAAACTGCGAAATAAATATTGTTTTCTCATTTAATACAACATTAAACCCATTAAATCAATTATTAATTCAATGACTTTCCGCGAAACATAACCATTAGTTTTGGCCATTAGTTACGACTTTTTGTTATGTATCTGTCCTCTGGCCATATGTGACAAAAATCCCAGTGATTTGCTTATCATTACATTAGATGAAAGTTAATAATGTTTTCCATACGAAGAACTAAATACAGTTTCGACGAAAAACTTTTGACATTCATTCACTTCTCAATCAATATTCTGTGCAAACAGTTGACTATTTTTCTTATTATTCAACATTTTCTTGTGAAAGATGACAACATATTTGTGCTGTTCTGTTGGAAAAGTGATTTTCAGCGATGACTGGAGGATGGCTTTAATCTCGTAGTCAATCAGAGAGAACCGTCTTTAGAGTTAAATAATATAAACAATAAAATAGTTTTTTGGCACAAAATTATGAATAAATTATGTTCTGATGAGAGAATAATGAGATCCCACTCCTATCACGAGTCGTGTGAATTATCTGAGAGACTTTGAATCTAATTATGATTGGATTCAATTCTCGGATGAATTTATTCGCTAAAAAAGATGAAAAATAAATGAACGTCACATTAAAGTCGATTGAAACCAATATTTAGTCTCAATTTGAGTTGAAATAGATTTTGATTCCCTTCTGAAGGGAGAAAAGCAATAAAATGTTAAATATCTGGTCATAAATGGTCATGGCTATATTGGAATACATGATTATGAACTAGCATGGGAAATTACATTTCATAACACTTTCTCTACAAAAAATGCAATTTCAGATAAAATTTCCACTAAAAAAGTAAAAACTTATTTATCATTTTTATCTCATCTCTTCTGTTAGTCTTCACACAATTCTCTCTGAAATGAAAGGCCGTAACGAAAGAGAAGATTAAAAGTTTAATTTTCTTGAGATTAATGTCTGACCGGAATATATAGGTCTTTAAAAACTTATTTTTTCATTAAATTCAAAGAGAGAAACATTTTTATTAAACTCTCATATTTCACGTCAAACATTTTCAGAAAACTCAATGAAATACCCAAGAAATTCATTGAAAAATAAATTCAAAACATGAAAAGTCTGGAAAACTTTCAAATTCAATACATTATGAATAGAATACTGCAATGACCAAGGTATTCAACCCTTGTTAAACTTCTTTGAGAAATACAAAACAAAAATAATCAGAATTCTGATGAAAATCTCAAATGAATGACATTTTAAATCAGATTTTTCAGACAAAAGTGATTAATATTTTTGCTTTAATTTAAAATAGAGTTAAATTATATGTAAAAATGACTTACATTTAACTTTTTTAATCAACTATGTTTTCAATTAACTTTTATTACACAAAGAATTGTTGTTTTTTATTCTCAAACAAATCAGAAAAAACTTTCTGCACATCATATGCTGTGTCGGGAAAAAGAGATCGGAGCGAAAGGCACACAATATTCTGATCGCAACTGACTTTCATCTCAAACTCAAACACAAAGGCACAGCATATCGAGTGAGGCATGGATTTTGTTTTTTCTGATTGCGCGCAGACTTCAGTGCCATACACATTGTGTTATGGAATTCTATGGTGAGCTCTGATGTCGAATGCAGTTCAACATTAAGAGGTCAATACTGACGGTCCTATCAATTGTTAGAATAATGAACTGAATTAATAAAATCTGGTTTTCGTTACCAACTCTAACACGAAATCCAATAATAAAAAAAGTTCTTCTCTTTCCGTTCAATCAGTTTTGGAAGAAATTCCATTAATTTTTGGCCACTCTTTGACACAACTCAGTCCGGATGAGAGGACATAGAATCTAGAGTTGAACTAATTTTTTAAACAGTTTTTTTTGTTTTAAAAAAGCATTAAATCAAATAATATGTCAAAATTAAATGAGAGGGAGAGAGAGATTAACTTTAAAAATGTCATAAATTTAAATATAGAAAACAAATTAAATCAGAAGAAACTCATTTGAAGACAAATAAACTTAAAACGAAAACCTATTAAAATAAATGACCGAATGAACAAATTTTTCAATTTAAGTCAAACACACCGTTTGAATACCGAATAGAATGTCTTCAAAGGAACCGAAACTTTTTGAACATCAACTAAAAGTTCCTCGAAATCATATTCTGTGCGAAATATCAGTTGTTCCTCGACTTCTAACAATTAGTGTCATCCAAAGTGTAAGCTTATTTGAGGTCAAGACCTTTGGAACACGTTTTTATTGGTCATAATTTGCAAAGGGAGTAACATTAGGGAGCAAGCTCAATTCAAGGTAGAGATTCTTAACTGAAAAACAAGAATAAAACAATTCAATGCAAACTCTGAACCGATTGTCTTGTGATGAGTGCATTGAATAACAGTCCTCTACATACAGTCGTCTGTATCTAAGAATTATTGGTTTGTATTTAATATTTGTTTTAAGTCTTGGATTAAGTCTGAAAATTGGTTTATCTCTAAAGTGTTGATAAATAATATAAATTTTATTCTAAATCTAAACTTTTATTTCAATTGTTTTTCAATATTTTGTGGTTTTTTTTTCAAAAATGTGTTCAAATCTTTTGAAATTATTGTCTGAATTGAGTGAAATCACTAAAATTAGTGATAATTTGAATTCAATTCAAGAAGTGTTCACTAAAAGTGTTAGAAAAGAATTGAATTTGGATTTAATTAATAATACAGTTATCGATGGGATTAAATTCTGCAGAAATGATCTTAAAATAATAAATCCTGAAAAACATCAATTGATTAACAAAAATGTTATACAATTCAAATGTAGTGAATGTAATGAAAAGTTTCGTCTTTGGCGTCAATTATTAGATCACAAATCAATTCATTCAAATCAACGCAAATATAAATGCAATGAATGTAATAAATGTTTCAAACGATCGTCTCATTTGACACATCGTTTGATTCATTCAAATGAAAGACAATATGTTTGCGATTGGAGTGAATGCGGAAAATCATTCAAAACTAAATCATATCTCAATGAACACAAACGAATCGTTCATTCAAATAAAAGACGGTTTAAATGCAATGAATGCCAAAAAAAAATTCAAAACTAAAGCTCACCTCAAAAGACACAAACGGATACATTTGGGCGAAAAGCCATTCGGTTGTCACAAAAATTGCGGTAAAAGATTGAATCGAAAAGAATATCTCAATAATCATATAAAATGTCATAAAAACAAAATCAAATAAATTTTATTTTTATTATTTAAAAACTTTCATAATTTTAAGTAATAATTAACCATTCACATTTATATTTACATTTATTAACCTGTATTTAATGGAAATTTTACTTTTTTATAATTTTTATGATTATATACTATTAATACGAATAAATTAATATTAAATTCTCTTTGAATTTCAAATATTATGTTTTTTTTAAAAAATATTTAATTACTTAATTAATATGAAAAGTTTACTCAAACGAAAGTTCCACAATCTTCAAGAAAATCATAGCATAGATGATTACAAACTGAGAAATAACCAAGATTAATTTTCATGAGTAATATTTTATTGCAATATCTTACCTCAAAAATCAAATGATTATCGATGACTTTGAAAAAGCCTAGGTAAAAGCCAATGTTATTCTGAGTGATTCCTTCGATAAAAATTGAAACCTGCAAAATTAATTGATTATAAACTTGATAAAACTGATATTTAAACAGACCTTGAATTTGAAATTTAATGAAATAGGTATTTTGGAGTGACCATGGCACAATTTTGTGAATAACCTGTAGGTTTTGTTTGCCTCAATAGGAATAAGTGAATTAATTTTCAAATGAATAACAAACAAAACATTTGTAATAATCGCTACATAAATGAACATTATTCTCAATAACCAAGAATAGTTTAAGAATATTGACTGGAATAGGAACAAATTGGTGACACCCATCAGCATTAGAGAATAAACAAGGTTGTATTTTGACCAATAAATCTGGTTATACTCATATATTTCAGAACAGATTCCATTGAACTCATGAATCAATTTCTGGATTTGACGAAAGCTCTTCCGTTTTGTTTGAATTCTGTCCCGAATCTCATTGTTTAGGGAATTGAGTCGAGACTTGAAGTAAAAACAAGTGAACACTAAATACAAATTGTTATGAAAGCAAATGTTTGATAGATTAGTGACACTGTAGATAAGGGCGAGAGTCCACGGAATACCGAACAGAATAATATCAGTCCAGACGTAAGACATTAGAATCGGTATCAGAGAAATTGTTGTACACGTGATACACATCGAAATCATCATATAATTGCCAAAAATGAGCCCACGTTTCATGATTTTGGTCAAAATAATGACATCCCTTTCATTAGTAAGTCCTAAGCTATTGGGAGAACACTCACCAGAAATCATTGAAAATGGTTTCAAATAAACGAGTCTTTTGTTTTGTCTGTAATCCAAATAATGCAAACATTGGAGGACTAGTACCAGAGTTGTGCCAAATATAATGATTGGATTCAGATATGATTTTGCGTTCAATATGTGAGTAAAGTCACCCATCAATACGTAAACTCTTGGGTAACCCTCTGGTAAAACAAGTGAAGCAATAGATCTGAGGCTTATAATTGAGTTAATGAAGAAAATGAGAAACGGATTCAAAAGTTTCGATCTCTTCTTATCTGCGATTCTATTGAAAGAGAGACCGATTTCGTAGAAATAGTTTTGAGAAGAAATTATCAAATATTTAGAGTTTAATATCGTTTTCAAATCCAATCCCTTCGAGTCATCCATTGTTATGACAAAAATATTTGTGGAAAAATTTTTGAATAACCTATCAATTGCTTGAAAACAAATGTATGAATACAGAATACATCTGGAAATTTCTGAAAGTTTCCAGAATAAAATCAATAGTTCAAATTCAAATTCAATTTATCCATGAAAAATTTAATTAAAATCCAACTGAAGAATATGCTAGCACACATTTCTAAGAACCATTGAGTTGAGAAATCCAAACATGGTCTATTTGAACTAGCTGAACTAGCAATAATTAAGAATTGAGAGAATGCTAAGCAAACAACTTTCCAAAAAACCCTATACAAACATAAAACCTATTGATTCAACTTTTGATCTATGATTCAGTGAAAGTGAAATCAATGACTGTCTGACCCGAAGTCGATTTGTCACTCAAACAAATCTAATCAAAAAAGAGAAATCGTTTACGAATACAATCATTTGTTAACTTATAGCCTAGTCTTCAACAATTTGGGTCTCCAATTGATCTGTTTTTTTATTTTTTTTCCTTAAATATTATTCTCTGTGATTAATGATTCTTCTAGCTAGATTACCACTGAATTTTGATCTTGCTTCCTCTCCCTCTCCGATAAATATAATAAATTGCGAAAAAGGCCTAAAAAAGTTCGGAAAAGATATAAACTATTCATAAATCGAATGCTTTGCAAATATATTCTCATATTTTGAATAAAGAAAAAAGAAAAGAAAAATCCAATCAAACAGAAAACAAATTGAATTTTTTAGTACTATTGTCAGAAAATGTTAAGAAAAACAAATTTCTTTAATACTATTTTCACTGAATATCTGGAACTGAAGTCGAGTTCAATAATGAATGAAAATCGATTCCATTCTGTGCTCACAGTTTGTCATAATATTCTTCTGAAGTGATGTCCGAAAAAAGAGTGCAAAATATATATGAAAGACAATAAAACATTTGCGACACAAGTCTATCGAAAATCTATAAAATAGTTTCTGAATAATAGATTTGATTGGTATGTGAGTCGTTGCCATCAACTCTTGGCCATGAGTTGTATCCAGTCATCACATATTTAATAATCATTAGTTATAAGACATAACTAAAACCCGAATAAATGTCAGGAATTTCTTACTTATAATAATAAAAGCTCTAAATCTTAGGCAAAATGGGTCCAACTCTTGAGTCCCTTCGGGAGCAGAATATATGCTTTTATTGAATTACCAGTAATTCTAAGCAACAAATATGATAAGCATTTAAGCATCACTCAATTTATCAAAACATAACTTATCTATTTATAAATCAACTTATATTCTATTGATTCTTACAAAAGTTCGTGTTTTACTGCAGTTGACAAGCTGACACGCAAGCAAGGCTTTTTTCTCAATGCATTTGCAAGATTACTGTAAACACCGTAAGTCAACAAACATTTGAAAAAACAGAAAAAAGTTCGGATTATTCATGAAATTCAAGTTGTTTTTCAAGTGAATTGATTAAATTCTAAGAACCTTGGTTATTCTCCTTAAGAATTGTAAGGGCTGTCAAAACGAATGTCTCGATGTCGAGGAAAAACAATATTTTTTATGCATTTTTTGCTTACATTTTGCCGCAACAAATGATTGATTAGTTTTTTGGTCTGACTTTTAATATGTGTCTTAAATATTGAAACCGAAAGACTTTCAAATCGATTGGATTTATAATTGAGTTAATCCTCGAAATGTTTTTTTATTAAACCTTTGTTTCATTGACTCATTTAACAACAGATTAGTAAAAAAACAGTTAAATATCAACAGAAAGTCGACCATTGAATCGACAGTCCATTTAATCCACTCTTAATTAGAACAGAATTTTAGTGAAAACAATAAAAAAAAATAATACCTCTTTTGATGAGTTTTTGGATAAGACTTAGTACTCAAAACATACATTCAATTTATTCAACCATTAGATCCAAAGAACAAAAATAAATATAAAACAAATCAAATGAAAATTCTCTGAAATAAAAAACAAAATTCGTATTCAATTTCTGATTAAAAGATAATTTGAAAACTAATTACAAAAATAATTAAAACTTTGATCAGAACTCATGTCTGGATCTGTTGTCTAGAGATAATGTCTGCCTGTCGTGTGGGCTCCGGTACCCTATATTTACAGCACTTGAGGACAACCTTAACGGCCGTTTCCAAAGATATTTTATGACCGACAGAGACGTAAACCGGATTTTTTGCCTCATTTGTCGTTTTGAGTGCGACTCCAATCACTTCTTTTGAAGTGTTTTTGATGTCAAACCGATCGCCAACTTTGGATAGTCTGGAGATCTTCTCCTTGTGATCATTCTTTACCAACTGATCTGCAAAAGTAAGATAATAGGGGTTTTTGGCCACTCCTACGACCGAACTATCAGTTAGGAGACCGAAATGTGAGGCCAACCCGAACTTCCGCGGATGTAATAGTCCTGAAAATTGGGGAAAACAATGAATTATCGCAAAAATAGACCAAATATTTGAATACCATTTCCATCGATGAGCCAAACCTGAGGCAAGAATTTCGGACAATTCTGTCGAAGAGTTTGGTATTCTTTAAGCAAAAACTCTATTTCACGGAACGCCAAAAAGCCAGCGATATATCGATTATTGATTCTTATAATTGAATTGTTTTTATAAACTATTTCGAAGTTATTTCTTGCGTTGAGTACAACACAAGTAACACAACCTCTCGACTCATCCCTTTTGTCATACGATATATCCATTCCTCCAATTAATTCCAAACCATTGATATTCTGCGCCCACTCTTCGGTGTCTTTAATGATTAGTTTTTGGGTTAACTCTAACTGTAATCTCTCGAAGTCTTTAACCAATTCTTCGTCGGTTTGTTCACTCGATTCAGACATTTCTTCGAAAAATATTTTTACACAAAAAACAAAAAGTATTTATTTCAACAAAAATAAAGGTCTTTTGGATCAGATTTCGTTACTATTATCCTGAAGTTTGTCCACAAATCAAAACAAACGTCAATTAAAAGAGTATTTGATATCAAAACACAATTATTGAATAAAATGTCGAAACAACAGATTTGTTCACAAAATATAAGATAAGAATTGCTTTGAATAACAGATAAAATAACTTTCAATTGTATTCTTGGAAAAAGTTGTTCAGGTATTGGATGACTCAAATAATGACCATTAAATTGATCCAATGATCAGAACAATTGCGAACCTAATGGCAAAAGTTTGACACTTCTGTCGCTAATCCTATAATTGAATTGTTTTCGACTGTTTTGATGTCTTCTATCGATCTGAAGATATCCGCTGACGAGTGGGGAATAACCCGAAGAGGTTTTGTCGATTTGACACAAAATATCGCACTTATGAGCCAAAGATATCACAAAACGGTTCAACTCTTCGTCGTCTTCTTCTGAAGGATAATGTGATCCAATCGCAAGAGTTATACACTTTTGACGACAAATCACTTGTAATTTGTGAACAAATGTATAAATTTTGACGAAGTCTTCGCCTAATGTCAACAAAAGGCTTATGTCGTCGATGAGGACAACGCTGTCTGACGGCAAAGATGTCAATCGGCGGAGGATTTGGTCCAAAAAGTCGTTAAAATCGAAGTTTTTGTTTTCGGCTAAAAAGTCGATCACTTGGATCTGATCCTTGTCTTTAAGGGCCGACAGATTTATGGCACACTTCGCGGCAACACTTCTATAATGAGACCAATTGTTGGCCAAAAGAACGGCCACTATTTGGGCGCCTTTTTTGGCGTAACTCTGGAGGAGATAATCGAAGACAAACGGATGTGATATGAAGTGACGATTTGTAAACAATAGGAAATCACTTGAAGTTAGTTCCAGAGTATTGAACAAATCCGAAGACATTATAATTTAGTCAATAATTAATTGATTTCGGATTCAAATCAAAACTCATTTCAAATCATATGTTTTTGCACTAAAATCAGGCAAATATTAAAATCAAACTTAAAAAACGTTACAATAAATCAATACTTTTAGGACCGAAACAGTATTTTTCATATGTTTTTACGATACCCTCATTCATGAGTAGCGTAACGTTGTTTCTGAATCAATAAACACGTGTCTGAAAGTGCGCTAAATGTTTAAAAAACGTGAAATAAATCAAAACATTTGTAAACAAATCAATATTTTTAATGTTTTTCATTATAATTAAGATTGAAATCCAATTAAAAGTTGCTTGATATTTGTATTAACACCAATCAGCACTTTATGTCAAACTATCAAGGTAATTCAAATGAAAATCAGTTTAATTTTACGTCAATTTCAATGTTTTCGTAAAAAATGTCCCGATTTTGACCACAATTTTTGTCTGAACCGATAGATATCACCGATAAATATCGATGAGTAACAGCGGGAGCAGCTCTGATGACGACACCACTTCTTCAGTTCCGTCAAGAATTCGTTACCCATTAAATAGGGAAGATATCGATGGCGTGGCCGAAGATAATCGGGTGTCCGACGATATAAACCGAAACAAATTAAGTGCTGATAGACTCCACACAGAACCAGGTCTTAACAAATTGAAATGGGATGAGAAGTCGAGGCTCAGGGCAAAAGAGTTGGGTCTTCGCATCCGAAAGGGGCCGTTCACTGCCAAAGAGGACAGTATTTTGTTGAGGAATTGGCACTCATTGTGCGACGACTATCCCATCGATAGCCCCCATTTGATGCTCGGGTTTTACAGTTACCATAATATGACGGATGCGAGCGATAGGACGGCCGCCAAACGACTCAAAGAGAAGAGTCAAATGTATTTAAGACTCGCAAAAGATCTGCCGAATCGGACATTACATCAGATCTATCAGAGGGCCCGCAAAGCCTTCTCTGGTCTCAACAAAGCGGGAAACCTCTCCAAAGAGGAACAGCAGTCAATCATTAAATTGGGTCAAAAAAAGGTGAGAAAAGTTGAAATCGCGAACCAATTCTTCGCTGACATAAAAGCCGTCAACGATATCATCAAAAATAACGTCTCAGACACCGGACTACTGCTCAAGAAGAACAGGTGGGCCCCAGAAGAGGACCAACTCTTCGTTAAAGTAATAAGAAAATTGATGAAAAGTAAAGGTATTACTGACTACGAGGAGATCCCTTGGCCTCAAGTGGCCCATGAAATGGCAGAAAGGAATGACATTCAGTGCCGAAATCACTTTTGGTCGAACACTTTCTACAAGATGTATGACCCGGAATGCGGTCTCACTGGCAAACGGTGGAAGAAGAAGGACTACCGCCGACTCATTTACTTTCTATATAAAAGTGATTATCAGAGCGAACGACAAATCGATTGGGATTTCCTTAAACAGTGTTTCCCTCAGTTTAGTCACTTTTTTTATCTTCAATTCTTTGTTTCAAATCATTAATTGATTTCAATTTGTATCCCAAATATAGACATCTATTCAATCATATATTGCAGAACTGGAATAGAGTTAAGTTAAAAGTTCCCAATCATTACAACATTACTTTCCGTCAACTGATTGACTATCTCTACGATAAATACGTTAAAGACAAGTGCGATGAGGAAGACCTGGAAGAGTACTTCAAGATAAGAGATAGAGAAGAGGATTGAGTCTAAAACTAATATTAAATTAATTTGTTTTTCATTTCATTCAATAAATTGATTGTAATATAAAAGCTTTGAATTGTTTTTGTGATATAAACAAAATTTTTCATATCTTTTGAATATTTATATATATTTGAATGAATTTAATTGTATTTTAATTATATTTAAAAATATCTTTAAGTAAAAGAAAGAAAACAAATGAAATCAGAAGAAACTTATTGAAGACAAATCAACTTTTGGGCCATAGTTTTGGTCAAAAAACAAAAATTAAACGAAAATCCATTAAAATCAATGACACAATAAACAAGTTTTTAGATTTGACTCAAACACACCGTTTGAATACCGAATCGAATGGCTTCAAAAGGAACCCCAACTTTTCGAGCCTTTTGAAGGTTTTCCACGAAATAATATTCTGTGCGAAATATCAGTTGTTCCCCGACTTCTAACAATTAATGTCATCCAAAGTGTAAGTTTATATGAGGTCAAGACCTTTGGAGCCCATTTTTTATTGGTCACAAATTGCAAAGGGAGTAGAAGTAGGGAGCAAGCTCAATTCAAGGTTGAGATTCTTAACAGAAAAACAAAAATAAAAGAATTCATTGCAAACTCTCAACCGATTGTCTTGTGATTGGATTATTGGATTGAGTGCCGTCCTCTACATATCAATGTGTTTAACTTATAGTGACTATCATTGGTTTGCATTAAATATTTGGTTTTTGAATTTGTATTAAGTTTTTTGGTCTAAAAATATTTTTATCTGTAATCTGTTGATAAAGAGTTAAAATTTTATAATCATTTCAATTGTTTTTCACTGTTTTGTGGTTTTTGTTAAGAAATGTCTTCAAAACTTTTTGACCAATTGATTGAATTGAATAAAATTATTAATAACTTGAGTTCATCTAAGGATGTATCAAACTTTTAAAAAGTGAAGACATCATCAAATATGTTAAAAAGCTAAAGAAAAACCATAAATTTTTTGACAAAAATGTGATACAATTCAAATGTAATGAATGTAATAAACAGTTTAATCTAAGGCGTCGATTATTAAATCACAAAATAATTCATTCAAATGAAAGACAATTTGTTTGCGATTGGAGTGAATGCGGAAAAAGATTCAAAACTATCTCTAATCTTAATCAACACAAAAAAGGTGTTCATTCAAATATACGTCAATTTAAAGCATTTTTAAATAAATCTCTCCTCGAATATCATAAATTGATTCACAAAAAAAAGAAAAAATTCAAATGTAATGAATGTAATAAACAGTTCAGTCAACCAATGGGTTTGAAGTTTCATCAATTGATTCATTCAAATCAACGAAAACACAAATGCAATGAATGTAATAAATGTTTCAAACAATTATGGATTTTGAGAAATCATCGTTTGCTTCATTCAAATGAAAGACAATATATTTGCGATTGGAGTGAATGCGGAAAATCATTCAAAACTAAACAATATATCAATTCTCACAAACGAATCGTTCATTCAAATAAAAGACGGTTTAAATGCAATGAATGCAAAAACAAATTCAAAACTTTAACTCATCTCAAACAACACAAACGGATACATTCGGGCGAAAAGCGGTTTGTTTGTCACCACAAGAAGTGTGGCAAAAGATTCACTCGAAAATCAATTCTCAATAATCATATTAAATGTCATAAAAACGATAACAAATGAATTGTATTTTATTTTAATTATTTTAAAACTTTTCAGAATTTTAAGTAATAATTAACCTGTAGATTTTCTTTAACCCCTGTATAAGAAATTTAATCTAAATTTTTGTAATTTTTACGACTATTTACTCTGAATACGAATAAATTGATATTAAATTCTAACAAAATTAAAATTAATTGAAATTTAATTAACGATATCTTTATTTTCTTATAAATACTGACATATCAAACTGAAGACATAGAATGTATGGTAAACATGACTATCCTTTCCCCACAAATGAAATATTAAAAAATATTTAGTGGGTTCAATTGAATTTACAAGAATATGGCAGTGAAATATACCTGCTCACTTTGAACTGACCATTGGATCAATAAAAATCATTACAACAGTTCGACAACATTTCAATGTAAGGGAATATTCTGAATAGAGTTCAATAAAATGTGAATAAAAGAGAGAAACAAATCGATATTCAAACACAAGTTTCATTCACTTTATTGAAAGCCAATGCCCTTAACCTTAGTATTCATTTCCTTTTTATATATGGAAAGCTTTTCTCTCGTATTAAACATTGATTTCTTTAAATATATAATTCTTGTAACAAATGAATATTGAGTTCAATCATTCCCTGAGTCGGTACCCGAATAGGTCTCAGGAGTGATGTATTTGTTCGTAAAATATTCGCTAATCTTCTGTCAGGTCTTAACTCTAATCACATTCAGTGTATATTTGAGTCATTTTTTCGAAGAGTCTTTGGATAACAACAACAATAACACCGAAGAAGTCTTTCCGGACTACAGCCAAGAAGACAATGAATTATGGGATTTGAGTGAGTTTTTGGACATAACTGTCGATGATTTATCATAATATCAATACTGACTTCACTATGTCTTTAATTGAAAATTGATTTAGCAAGGTTATTAATTGAATTTCCACCTTTGAATAACAGAAATCAATGGATTAGTTTTGTTTGGATTTCTGGCGACTCTTTACTGTATTATAACTTTCGGCATCTATTCAGTTATAGAGGAAAAGGTCTGTCCGACAGTCCTATACTTCGCATTTTATGTGATTTGGATTCTCTTATTTCACGCCGTAATCAATATCTACCACTTTATGATCCCTAAGAAGGGTTTAGTTGTCGTCGAAGTCATATCTACTTCGATGTCATTTGTATTCATTTTAATGATTAAACGATTCGATAACTTAACGACTGTTAGAGTTAATGAGTTGAGCAAAAGTGTCAGCACTATATCGGATAACCTGCCATATAATCCTGATTTTATTTGAAATCGACCAAGATCATACTAAATTACAATAATAAGTTTGACTTTTTCTTAAAATTAGTGATAATTTATACGATTTTGTACCAAAAGTATTGAATAAAAGTTCTTTTTATCTGAAAATTATTCAAACATTTGTATGAATTTAGGAATACTCGATATGTTTTTGATAATTTGAACTTGATGGCTTGAAATTTTTTTGCTGTAAACATATTACAACAAATTATTGAAATAGAATTATGTTTACATCCTTTCGATGTATTGACTTCCATGTGATTAACAATAGACAGGAATTACATCCGATTGTCAAATGACACTAAAAATTGTTTTGTTATGAAACCTGAAAAAATTGTCTAACATTTCAACTAAACATTGAATTCAATTTCAAATTCAGTGGAAGATTATTAGTTGTGATGTTTTTATTGAAATATTTAAGCAAAACAGTAATTATTGATTAATCAATTGATTCAATGGTCTCTCAACGAAATAAAAATTATGTTTTAAAGAATATTCTGTAATAAACTCTCATTTATTTGAATTTCATGTGAAATGAGTTTTTGTTGAAAATCGATAAAAAATTTATTATTTGATTGCATTCTGTGAACCAAAAAAATGTTATATTTGTCTCAAAAAACATTAGAATAAGAGTTATCATTAAAATCATCAAATATTTATTCAGCAAACATCTGGGTCCATCATTATTCAATAATATTTTTATTACAATCCCTTTATATTTGTATATGTTTTGTAAACTCTTTTATGAAGTTTGCAAGTTCAATTTTTATTCAGTTTGTTTTCTAATTCAATGGTAATAAGATCCAACAAAACCCATCTGGGTTTCTTATGAAATTCAATATTACATAACAAACTTTCAAAATATTAATAATATTCAATACATTTTGAAATGTGCTTGCTAAACGTTGCATATCCCAATCAACAGATTGTACCTGACATTTGTGGAGTACGATTGAGAGCACAGAAAAACTATTTGAATGGATTCAAGTGTTAATCATATTTATCTAATCATCAAAAGGAAAGCAATACTTCAATAGAGAAAACATTTCACTTATAAAATGATTTCCTCTTATGAAATGAAAACCTGTTTATAATTATTGTATTAATTAGTAAAATGTGTATCGATTTGTCTTTTAAATCATATCTGAATTACGACAAAACGCTTTATCATAAACAGTGATAGTGAACAACAGCAACAGTTGTGCTGTCCTTCTTCAATGGAAGACATGGAACAGTTATCCGAATTATCACTACTTGTGCTATACGTTTGTCTGATTGCTATCATATTTCTCGGTTTATATGCGATTATTACGGACGACATTAAGGTCTCGATTGCCTTCAGTTTTTCACTTTATATTTGGTTGTCTTCAATATATTCAAAACTAAATCAATTCTCAATCATTTCAAACATTTTCATGTATTTTGCGTTTATTTTTGCAATTATTTTATTATTTGTTTTAATGAAATTTCAGAGAAAACCAAAGTTTAATATCCAGATCATTGAATCGAATGTAGAGGAAAAGTATTTGATCTAGTTTACCATAATGATCTAGATCACTTGTTTTTATATTTATGAAAATTTTGTGAATTAAAGTTTACGTATTGAAAACTGATTGTTATTTATTTATTGTTACTTGTTGATGTGATAAATGTTCCAGGTTGATATCAAATGATGAGTAAAAGTAAGAGTTTTGTTATCAAAATTCATTTATACATCTATAAGAATCATAGATTATATAAACTACTTTCCATAAGAGAGGGTAAACTATTCAGACATTCAGTCTATTCCTAACCACAACTCATAAGAAGCGCTGAATTTTCACAATCACTGAAAATCAACTAAAAACACGAAATCCTTGAAAACAATTTTCAACAAATACTGACGTTTCTGAAGGTCTTTGCGATAGTCTTCTCAACAGACAACGTGTTTCTGTCATTCACTCAATTGATTCAATTGATGTTAAACTCTCTCAACAACTGAAAGTAGAAAAGTATTTGACTCCGAGTTTGACTCAAATTGAAGTTTGATTTGAAAACATTTTATGTAACTCTCGTTTCGTATTACATAAGGCCTTTAAAAACAAAAATTCAATTTCAAAACTCACACCTCATTTGTAATTTGAATCGAGTTAACTATTTTTCGAACCCAACCTAACAAAATGTCAGCCCAACAAAAAGTGATCAACTTTTCACCAGGACCAGCTAAACTGCCTCAAGAGGTATTCCCCTATCTGATCTTATAAAATTTGAAGATTTCATAATTGAGAACCTTGTTTATTCAATTAGATCCTGAAGAAGGCTCAGGAAGAGCTCATATACTATGAAAACACTGGTATTAGTATTATGGGTATGTAATTGAAAAGTTATTTTCAATTTGAAAATAAATGAAAATTTGCGGTAATTTTTGAGAACAATAACTGGAATTTGAAAACAAAAATACCTAAAAACAAGTTTAGAGAATCATTTTAAGACACCTATGCAGACAACAATCCTTGAACAATTTTTCAATGAACATACAAAAGAGTATTAGTATTGCCTTTGTAATAAAAACATTGACCCTGCTAAATTGAATCATTCCAAGCTCATTTTTAAAGTTAAGAATTTAATCAGGAATTCATTTGAATAGTTGACTCAATTCTACTAAAAATTGCGAAAATTTGAAATTCATTTGTCTTTATCTCTGAATTGACAGAAAAATACAATATTTTATCGTATTTTCACTTACTTTTGACTCTTATCTAATCAGAGACTTCTCTTCCCAATAGAGATGAGTCACAGATCAGCTGAATTTGAAGCCATAGTAAAGAAGGTTCAAAACCTTTTGCGAGAATTGATGTAAGACTTGAAACAAACAATAAATTGATTGCAAAACTGAAAAACACTTTTCAAACAAAACAACAAAATCATTGATAAACACTATCTTATGACTCGATAGGGGAATACCAGACAACTATAGCATACTTCTAATGCATGGGTCGGGAACGGGTCAGTTCGCAGCCATACCACTGAATCTGGTGTCAGAGTTGAAGGACGGGTCGAGCGCTGACTACTTAGTGACCGGTTCCTGGAGTGACAAAGCACTCAAAGAGGCGCAAAAGTATTTGTCCATAAAAAGAGTTAATCCAAAAACGGATAAATATGCAGAAGTGCCGGACAAGAATCAGTGGACACTCGACTCAAACGCCAAATACCTGTTCTATACGGACAATGAAACTATTCACGGCATTGAATACCCGTCAGTCCCGGAACCATTGCCTGGCGTACCACTGGTCTGCGATATGACCTCAAACTTTCTGACCCGTCCCATAGACGTCAAGAAGTACGGCGTCATCGCTGCCGGCACTCAGAAAAACTGCGGTATCGCCGGACTGGCCATAGTTGTAGTCAGAAAGGATCTGATTAAGAAGGCTATGGATGTCTGTCCCTCTATCTTAAGCTATAAGATTATGGAAGAGAATAACTCCCTCTACAACACACCTCCTGTCTATCCGTAAGAATTGATTAGAATTTATGAAAATAACCGAAACTAAAGTGACTTCTCTTCAAAATGAACAGAATATATATGTGCGGACTATATCTGCAATGGATTAAAGACAAGGGAGGCCTTCAAGAGATGGCCAGACGTAGTGACGAGAAATCAAAACTTATCTACGATGTCATCGACAACTCAAATGGCTTTTACTACTCACCGGTTAATCCAAACTCTCGCAGTCGAGTAAACATTCCCTTTCGAGTGGGCGGACAGTCAGGCGATGCGGAACTCGAAAAGAAGTTTTTAGAGGAGGCAAAAGCCAGAGGAATGATCCAATTGAAAGGTCACCGTTCAGTGGGCGGAATGAGGGCTTCCCTTTTCAACGCTATGTCCATCGAAGAGACGCAGATTTTGAGACAATTTATGGTTGAGTTTCAAAAAGCGAATCAAAAATAAGTTAAAAATAATTGACTTATAAAACAAAAACTTAATTCATTTTTAATAAAAAAAATTGAATTCTTTTGATTAAATATATAGTAATGGTTTTGTATCCCTCCCCTCCCAAACATAAACATATTAATTCGAAAGTCATTGATAGAGTTGTCACTCGTATTTGGCAATCAATACCATCATAAGTACCCCAACTAAGAGGGCCAACACCTCTTTGAGTGACTGCCAGAAACTGGTGTTCTCTAACAATTCCGGGATCACAGAAACGGTAGCGATATATATGAAGCCGCCGGCAGTGAACGGCAATATCCAGGATGAGGTCGACTCACCCAAACCGGTGGCAAATAGGCTAATGGCTGTACCCGTGAGGGCGCCGATAGCTGTTATCAATTGGAGTTGCATTGCCTTCCGTCGACTACAACCGGACTGAATAAGAATAGCGAAGTCTCCGATTTCGTGGGGGACCTCATGAAGGAGTATAGTTATTGTCGTCACTATACCAATGCTCCGTCCGGCCAAATAGGACGCACCGATTGCCAGACCGTCAGTCAAGTTATGCGTGAAATCTGCCGCTAAATTCAAATAACCAGCAACTTTTATCTCGTTCACTATTGAAACGCAAGTTTTTCAATTAAAAATTTGATTTAAAATAACCGTCTAATGAATACCCGGCTCTTTGGTCTTGTCTTTCCTCTGATCTGTCAATTCGTTGTCGCTCTCTATCTCTGTATCGGAGTCTTCGTTATCAGACTTTTTGTCTTTTTTGGCGATAAGTAGAGTCTTCTGACTCTTATCACTGTTATGGCTGTGAGTGTGTCCGTGACCTTTGTTTACGATACGGACAAACTTCTCGACCATTAAAAACACTATAATTCCGGCCAAAACCCAGAGACCGACAGACAGGTCGTGTCCGTGTGGCTCACCATCGATGGCAGGCTCTGAATGGGAGTGACTGTGAGAATGACTGTGCGAATGGCTGTGGGAATGGCTGTGCGAATGGCTTTCATGGCTGTCATGTCTGTCGTGGCTCTCGGAATGGGAGGAGGTCTGTGCCATCAGCGCGTGTGGTATCAAATGGAGGAAAGCGTCGCCGAGAAGACCGCCGGACGCGAAGCTGAGCAACACTTTCAAAAACGGCTGATATTCGGGAGAGTTGTCCAAAGGTATGAAGAATAGTATGACATACGGCGCTAATGATATCAAAGCCGTGGATCCCATGGCTGTCAGCCATACGGAGGCTACGGACGCGTCACTACTCGACATCTTTTTTGCTATAAATTAATGTTTCAATAAATTTTTGTTTTGTAAACAATCCGTACATTAGTTGACAAATATTTATGGATCCGATTCACGTGTTTTTGGTTTTTATTTTCTACAACTCAACGAAAACTTAGAGCGCATGTGTAGTAAAGACGTGTAGTTAAGAGAAGGCAAACGATTTGTGGAAAACTAAACCCAAAAACTAATGAATCGTTTCCACAAATATTTATCAATGAATGTACGGATTGTTTACAAAAACATTGACTCAATGGTTAAGACTTGTCCTCAATTTGCGATCTAATAAAGTGATAGCAATTCAACACTTTTTGCTCATATTTCACATCACACGCGACAATGGGGTCCAGACTCAGGACAAACAGCAATATTAATCACATTTATGAGTGTTATCTTGAAATAGGACTGCCTTCGGGTCCTTCAGACTCGCCATTTATTCTTCAGAAATATCCGGAAAACTATGTCTCTCAAGAGATACTGAAATGTGTGCCACAATTTGCATACCCGTGCGCTATCACCACCGAAACGGTAACACATTTTTCGTTTGTCTTAACGAATATCGACTCGAAGTGGACGTTCGGGTTCTGCCGACAGGCGCCGGACAGCCAGACCTGTCTCGTGATGTTGTCATACCTTCCCTGGCATTCGACGTTCTTCAGAATTCTCAACCATTGCGCGGAAATGACTAATAACTCGATTAAAGCCAAATATTTGTTTAAATTTTTGGAATCGATATACAGTCTGGAAGTGCCTCAACCGGGCCTTCAGTTCAGTGTAACCTATTGTACCGATGATAAGGTCTATGAGTTTACGGCTGTCTGTCCGGATCACCTCAAACTGCCTTCTATTCCACAGGATGTGAGTCTATTTATTTGGGTTTAAAACTCATTCTGAGCCTATTTTTTAACATTTCAGAGGAATTTAACCGAATATTTCAATGCAATCGATGCCACGAATATGATCGTCATATTCGCTAATATGTTGAATGAGAGGAGAATTATAATGACTTCCAAGAAATTGAGTCGACTGTCCGCTTGCGTACAGGCGGCCAACTCTCTCATATACCCCATGCATTGGCAGCACATCTTCATTCCGGTTCTGCCCAACCATTTGCTCGACTATCTCTCCGCTCCGATGCCTTTCCTCATAGGAGTGCCATCGGTTATAATGAATGTGAGCTACCATTCAATTATTGATTTTGTCATTTGATAGGAAAGCCTTCGTTTTAATCAATTAATTTGAAACCAAATATTTTTGTTACAATTTTTTTGTTACTAAAAATATTTTTATCTTTCGTTCAATACTTCAATTCATTTCTAATATACCGTTGAAAACGATTTTTTCGGTGAACTCTAGACTTAAAAACAATTTTTAGTTTAATTCAATTTTCAATTTATCAGAAGATATGATAACATTATCTAAAAATTCTGATTATTTTTTTCAATTATTCATATCTTTTCCTATTTTTTGACTCAATATTTGATTTATTGTTTGATTTAATGTTAGATTAGAATCAGTTTTCAGTCAATTCACTGATTTTTCAGATAATTTGATATTAAATTTGGTTTTTGATCTGAAATTCTGATAAAGTTTTTTGAAATTAAAATTATATTTTTGTTTAATATTTTTTAATAACTTCTTATATAATCAAAACTGATGTCTGTTTATGTAAACTAAAAATTTTGATTATTTTTTGGATTAATTAGTTTTTGAATCAAGTCTTTCGTCACTGAATCTATTGAACCAATTATTTAATTTTCTCTGAAATCAATCCTTTCATTAAAAGTCAAACAAATTTTTGTTTTCCTTTTGATTAAAAACGACTAAAAACCCACTCATTCCTGACTTTTATCAAAAAATTCTTTTAATTCAAATGAAGAGTAGGTTTTAATTGACAAACATTTGTGTTCTAAGAACTTTTTAGAGACAAAAAGCATTTATATTTTTTTTTGAAGACTTATTACTTATTCAGATTAATATCGAATTCGATTTCGAGATAAAAAATGTCTTATTTTTTACGGACAGAGAGTCAAACGGTCAGAATTGGGTGATATAGTGGTTCTGGACTGCGATGAGAACAAAGTTGAGTCCCCCTTCGATGACGTCCAGATGTTGCCCACAGATATAGTAACAGTTCTTTTGGAAAATTCTTACCTCAAATACTAACCACAAGTTATCTCATCTTTAGGTCCATATCCTTAAGAAGAGTCTTCGGAATCCGATGTCGATGTTAGGAGATCTGGTGGCGCGTAGTTTCCTGCGAGCGTTGGTGGCTCTGATCGGTGGCTATAGGGATGCCCTTCGCTTCACTCCAGGACAGAAGATTAGCTTCAATTATGAAGCGTTTGTGGCGTCCCGTTCGCCATCAGTGCAGACATTCCTGGAAAAGATGCTTCAGTTGCAAATATTTAGACAATTCATCGAAGGGAGGCTCGAAATGCTTAACAACGGGGAGGGCTTCTCAGATGAGTTTGAATTTGAGCTGAATATGTATGAGGATAAGACTACTCACAGACTAAAGACTCAATACAAGGAATGGTACGGAGCGATGCGCAAAGAGGGCGGCGCTATTCTCAAGACAGTCAATCCCGCCATGAAAACGGCTTTCCGTAACGTTAAGGATAAGGGACGGCAGGCCTACAAACAGGTGAAGAGCAAAATGCAAAACAATGAGAAGGCTTACAGCTATTCCAATAATACTCACGATTCGGGCGACTATAAGGCGCACAAGCCTTCGAGCGCACCCTCCAGTCCGACACTTCCACCGAAGGCTTCTTCCAGTATTAAAAAGAGTATCAGCGGTAATGTTATCGGAAAGACAGACAAAACAGTTACTTATGTCCGTCAGAAGAACACAACCGCTGACATCAACGACAAGACCGGCGGTCGACTGCAAAACGGCTTCACTAATTCACTTTCGGCGACCAATGGCTTGTCTGCTGTCCTCTCTTCTGGTGGTCAGTCGGGCTCTAATCGATTGGCACCGGAAGCGTCTCCAGAGGTGTCTGATGTAGACTCCGAGCACTCGCAGGAGATGTTGACATTCGAGAGGATACCCATCGATCTGATGACAGAACTGCATGACTTCCTACACAAGAAGTCTTCCGGAGACGAGTTCTTCAATAGTTTCAAATCAAACGATAGCCAAAACAGTCACTCCTCTAACTCTACGCAATCGAATCCAATTCAATTGTTAGCCAAACCAATACCTCCTCCAAGAAGTCACATAAACCGTAAGACAATTCCAGATCTTTTGGATGGAAGTGGTGCTCAAGAGGTGGCGCTAATAGAATTGGATACACCTCCGGATGATGTCCCCAAAGAGGATAAGAATAGTTTGATTTTTGATCCGTTGTTCGAACCGAAGACAAACAAATCGCAACAAAACCTGACTTCGAATGCATTCAATTGTTTGAAAACGGATTTAAGTTCTTTGAGAATCAGTTTAACGCCATTAACTCCAAACTCATCGACAAATAGCTTAACGACAGTCGTTCCCAATCCGGTCAACCCTTTCCTCTCTTTCGACAACCAGAAGAGTGGTTTCGGTGGCCAACAGTCAATGGCGCCAAACCCAGTGATGGCTGAGTCCAGTGCCACAAAGAGTGCCTTACATACGACCCAATCGTTAAATGATTTGATGAGTCAGTGGTCGTCTCCTCAGAAACCAAAGCTATTGGCGAAACCACTAATTGTGCCGTCAATGAGCGCACAGGCGTTGGTCTCCAATAGCACTGCAAGCAATCCATTTAAGACATCGAACTCATGGCAACACTTCGATTGATGATCGACCGGTGCTCTCAATAATCAAATTAAAACTTAAGACTTGTTTTAAGCGATTATCAGCCGAACTAATGAACAAACGGTACGATTGAATGAATGAGTAATTAATTTCCAAAACAATAATACTATTCGTTATAACGATATCTTAATCTCAATTCAATTCATAACAAATTTAATTATAATTATTAAGTAATTAAAATAAAATTATATTTAAAGTTAAAACTTATTTAAAATACATTTATTTTTATTATATTTATTGATTAAAAACTAAACTGTTTATTGATTTTTTATTTTTGCTGTAAATCGTGTTTTAAATTCATGAGAATTGATAAATAAAATGAATATTTATTTCAAACGTAAAGAAAACCTTTCAATTGATTTATTAGTCATTAAAGTCATTCTGTTTTCTCCTCTAATCGAGAACTCAATCGAGTTATTAGTGTTTGTCGGACATATGTCAAGGATGACCTTGATCATTACTAGATCACTACTTCATCATTATTCAGATGATAGACCAAGAGTACAGTGGAGATGATGTAATTCTTAGTTAATGTTTAAATATTTTTTTCCAAAAAAAAGATAATAAACTCTTAATTATGTATTTTCTGCTGTTTTCCTATTGTTTGTAAAGAGGACTAACAACTGGTATGCAATGTCTGTCATTGAGAA
>JAQIXV010000545.1:0-29256 GCA_034700625.1 Tectocepheus velatus | reverse complement strand
ATTTAGCTGTTCCTGAGTACCTAGGTTATCTACCAAACACGTGATGAACAAATATTGAATATTTATGGAACCTTTAAGGAACTAAATTAGTTGCGAATTAAACTAGATTGTTTTATGGTTTGGTTTTATATTTTTTATCAGAGTTAACAAAATTCGGATTCTTTTTATGACTTTTATCAGTTGATAAATAATAAATTATTACTAATAAAAAAAATAACTTGCTTTATTCAAGCTCAATTAATTTTAGCCTTTTATGGAAAGAATGTTTTAAAAATATCAATTGTTTTTTTAATAGACCATTACATAAGTTATAATCTCATATATTGTTAGACAAAATAAGTGACCAATAAATCAATACCTGCGGAGAAATGACCAGTCGTTTCAAGTTTATGAAAACTCCGGCGTGAAGTATAGGGTAGGGCTCACGCGAACAGTTCACCAATTTTAGTGTCACCAAAGATTGACAGCAATTGATGGCCACGTCGTCCAATAAATATTGGGCTTCGTTTGGCTCTAGCAATAGCTCACGAAGTGATAGATGTTGAAGACCTGACACAAACAGTTTTAGTTCAAAACAAACTTCATTTTAAAAAATATTTTTGATTGATATCAGACTTAAACACAAGTTTTTAATTTATTCTTTGAATTAAATCTTTTCACAAACTCTAAGATTTTTAAATTGAAGGCTATCCACAAAATATCACTTCTCTTCTCTTTAATTATATAAATCACTTCATAATTATTGACTGAATTTTTGAATCCTTGATAATCCAATTGGAGAAGCAAATCAAACGGTGATATTTTATTTAAGTTATCATGTTTCTAGATTCTTGCGTTAGGGACATTGTAACTAGCTAACTTAATTACGAAGCGTATCATTTTAATGAGTGTCATTACATTTTGTCAAAAGATTTTTATTTTAATTAGAAGCGAATCATAATTAAGATTATTAATTAAATATATCATATAGTCTTAGTAAATATTAATTAAAATCCGTGTCATATCTAAATTATAATTGATCAAGCAATTTTTAATGAAATTTACTCCAAATATTATATTTATACTTATTTATAGAGATAATGCGATCTATAAAAGGCTAAAAACAATACTCAAGATAAAGTTATCATTAATTAAAAAAAGGGATTACTTGTAGGTATATACTTCAATGATTTTGCATGCTCAGTATATCAAGGTCATAGAAATTGGAAAACTCATAAAATTTTAATCAATTCTATTAAAAGCGATTTTTGTTTAAAAGTTTAACTAAACGTAAATATTATTTGAAGTGTTTTTTTACCCAAAAGTAAAATAAATAAATAAAGAATTCATAAAATATTATCAGATTTTAATAGTGTTTTAAAATATGGATACTATTATTGTTTGAATCTAATCTACTATTGATTTAAATCTAAAATATTTTTAAAACTGAAGTGAAATGAAGTCCACATAAGAATCAATTATATAAAAATTTTATGTAATTTAAGTTGAGTTCAATTTCGTTGTTCTTATGTTTTATTATTGAGTTTATTAAGTCTCAGATTACACTTTCTCTCACAAAAGTGCTGACAATATCTAAGATCTGCTTTTTATCATCTCTTTTATAAATAATAAGTTATTTTATTTGAAGATATTTCAAGATATCACTCGATATTGCATTTTAGTTGTTTTTTTGTATACATGACTCTTACCGCTCAGGTTTCTCATCAGTCTTATCAGTGACTGTAAAAGCTTTCCTCCTGTGCCAAAGACCAGCTCTTGGTTGCCCTCTCTCTCTACTAATTGATGGCAAGAAAAAGTAAAATCGAAAGTATGTACCCTTTCTAATGGGTTTCTATCGTGAAATTCAGCGAAATATGAGAGCATTTTCATGAATTCATATAAATTGAATAAACTCTCCATCGGTTTGACAATAATTGTTCGCAAATGAAGACCCATTTTGTTCAAAAAGTTCTTTAAAAGAGAAAAAAGTTATTAATTTCTTCTAAAGTGAAGTGAAGTTTAAAAATAGATCAGAAAAATCCCTTTCAGTAAAATCGAGCGGAAAGGGTGTTGGGTAAGGACTCAGAGATTATTTTCTTATTTATATGTTATGTAACTATTTTTGTCTTTTCCATTAGCAAAGAGACTCAAGGTCGATTTAGGCGCAAACTATCTAATATATTATGCAGATTTTTGAAGATTGAATTGATCTTGTCTCTCTTTTTTAATTTCATGCATTTCCTCTTTTTTTAATTATTAATATTTTTCTTTATTGTATTATTTGAAGATTAAGTGCAGACACTCTGGTTATTGTAATATTAGGAATGGTATACAAACCTGAGTCCTGTAGTGATCGAGTATTCTCTGATATCCCAAATAGTAGTTATATTTCCTTTTAGTGAGAGTCATGTCATTCAATATAAATGTTGACCAGATTTTCGACGAATAAAATATTCGGAACCAATTTTCGCAGACCTGAGACGCGATGTGTCTCTCTTTTATTGAAAGCAAAGCAAATATTTCTTCCAACAGAACGTCGGGTAATATTTGCCATCCATTCGGCTCCGGCTCCTCAATAGAGTCACTGCAATAAACAGAATGTTTGTGTCAATTGTGTTGAGCCAAACATTATTTGTAATAATTATTTATTTATCAAAAGAGATTTCAATTTAGTTATTAACGAAATACACAAAATCGATGACAAATCAAATAAAAGCATTAATTCGTAATATTTTTTTTGAAAAATGAAAAAATCCATTGAAGTGAAAAAATTTATGGTTTCTATAATTCCTATAATATTCGTAAACCTGAATATAATCCAAATTTATTTAAAGTTTTTCTTTATTTTTTGCTCAGATCTGCGTTTGAGAGATGTTTTTGTTTGACTCAAATGATAGATGATTTGAGTTTCGGCTTATTTTTTGTTTCGTAAAACTTTTTATGCGAACAAAAGACAGAAATCTTTTTGAAATCTGAGAGAAACCAAATCCATGTTATCCTTAATTTTTTTCTTCTCAATACTTATCGATTCCGAGTGAAATCATTTGGAGTATTACCTCGGATAACAAATATTGTTATTTGTACTCATATTTTGGGTTTGTTTTAAGAGTTGGTTGTATTTGAAGCACTTGATTGCGGAGATTAGGTCTTTCCAATTGACAGTATCCAGTGCTGAAGCAGTTGTGCGCACATCCAGTCCTGTCGTTAGTTGTCTGAAACCGTAGCCAACATTAATCAAATCACTTCCGCAATCAGAAGACAAACTTATATCTAATGATATTCTCACCAAAAAATGCGAACTCTCTTTACGACTATATATATATATATATAAAGACTTATGAATCGCACAATATTTTCATAAATGAAATATTAATTCAATTTTGATTTGATTTATTAGTTTTAGTCTTTGAGTTGAATTAAAAGCACCAAAATATGTATTCTTTACAATACAGTAATGACTCCAAGTTTTTATGATTTACGATAGCATTACAACACATTATATTCACATTTTTGGTTACTTTCCGTTCAAATCAAAACCATTTGTTAACCAATTTTTCACTACTTTTAAAGTATTTTTCTATTAATCTAAAATCATTTCAATTTTTAAGTAAATCATAGTTTCAAACGAAAATGTCGAGACTCTGTTACGACGGATGTGTTTACCATCCGTTCAGATATTTTCTATTTTGATGTCTGATTCTCAGCCCAAGACTATTAATATCTCACGTCCTCTGGGTTTGGGTTTGTGCTATAAATTGATGAGAGAGAGAGAGAGAGAGAGAGAGAGAGAGAGAGACTGGTTAAATTTACAGTGGAATAATCATGTTGTTTAAAAATGTTGTCCGTCTGACCCAAATTGCATTATTCCGATTGATTTATATAATAATTGAATCAAAACATTAAACCTAAAGGTTTCACATAATTCCAAACGAGTCCATTCGTTAACAAAAGAAAGTGTTGTGAGGCGTAGCACTCCATAACATACCTAATAATTTAAGAAAAGCTAAACAATCGATTTCTGAGCATTTCCTCTACTTTTCCACAAAAGGAATTAGAAACTCATTATTAGGTCAAAGATATTCCAATTTTCAAACAAAAGGCTCAGAATATTCTCCAAAAGATCTTATCTAAAGTAATCGCTCAGAATATAAGTCCAGTGTCTTTAAAATCTTTAAACAAGAAAAGCGATTCATTTTTTGTGAGATTTAGTCGAATAATGGGCTCAAAAGTCCAAATAGTTTTTAGTTTTTATACGAAACACAGAAATCGTTTCAAAATATATTCTACTGTTTTTGTCGATTGCCTGCAATTTATTTTCAAATATTCTTTAAAAAAAATTTTGTCTTAAATTTCGGATAAAACATAACATAAAAGACATATATTTGTCATTCGAAACACAATTACCGTCTGATTCTGTTTACTCTTGGATTGTATTCTTCGCTAAATAATCAATAAACTAATGATAAAAATGTCTGAGAAATGGTCTCATTTGCACCGATAATAATGATCTTAAACAATGATTAACACAAAAAGAAAGAGAACCCATAAAATGCGGAAACATTGATATCCTGGTCATCAATAACCCGATTCGAATGTACCCGAAATAATGGTTGAAAGGATTGCTTTGATATTGCCTTGATATTGCCTTGATTACGACATATAATGTTAACTTAAGATAACTATAAGACAATAATAATCAAAAAAATAACTCAAAATAATCTAAAACTTAAGAAGAAATTATAGAAAGTTTAGAAAAATAGATAATAAATAGAAATTGAATATTAGGTTTGAGTACAGAATTGATTCATAAAAAGCGGAATAAATTCAATATTTTAATGCAATAGTTATCGATAGAGAGCGCGAAATATCATTGAAATTATGGGTAGACGAGAGTCGGTACAGATTCTGACAGAATCGTCGCAATCGTCACCAGTTTTTGCAATTGGTTTCCACGACAACAAACATCCTTCTCCTCTACGAAGCTATTGGAGAGCAGAGTATAAACAAAAGTAATACCAATAGTTAGCGAAAGACAGTTAACGCTAAAACATTTTGCAATGAACTCAACACTTCTCTCACTCAACGCAAAACTCTATTGAATTAAACACATATTTCTGTCGCTTTTATTAATTTCAATGACTTATAAAAAGTTTAACCGAAATTTGGTTATCATTTGTCGTCAATCGACTCATTCCTTAAAATGTTTAACAAATCATTTTAATAGAGATTTGAATTGAATTTTCAACAAATTCTGATATTATTTGAAAATCTATCGGAACTGAGAAAAAGTGTTATTCAGTGTCAGAAAAAGATAACACTTTTTTAATGTTAAACCGGAATGTGTGCTCAACTTATGCATTACCTAGATCATGCCTAGATCATGTCTAGATCATATTGTCAATTTTCAACTGCAATACAAATAAACTTAATTTTCAGTGTCTTTCAGTTTGTCTATAAATAATTCATTAAATATTTTTTTTGTTTCCGATTTTTACAGAACTTTTTTCAATGCATTGGAAATACAGTGAAGTCTCGAACTTTGACTTTCAGTACAAATCATTAGAAAATCATAAGATTTTTAACTGAAAAAAGTCAATAATTTTTCTGTTGATAACAAAAAACGACTGAATTTAGTGTTTCTCGTGATTTGTATCACAAAGTATTAATAAAGTGAATAATATGACAGACAATGAGCTGACAGTCGGTGCAAATCTTGACGACTCTAACCAAAGCACGTCTTCATCGGCCACTTTAGACCAGATGAGTCACGGGTCTAATGGTCATGAATCGGATGCCGCCAATAGAGAAGCCGTTTCTCCAGAATCTGAAGAGTGGTCCGGAGTTTTCAACTTCAGTAAAAGTATTCGTCAGCAGCAGAAGACTGTGTGCTTTCATTCAGTTACGACTCAATCCGGCGAAAAGAAAGTGACGAATGGTATGAAATTTATTTATGATATCAATATTTTTTGGTCTCAAATATATCTCAAAAATATCCCAAAATAAATATCCATTCAATAAGTGGTGTAATAATTGTGTAGTCCTAACATAGGGCTGACACTAATCGCTTGGGGTTATTGAGGGTTTGCCACTAGAATTCAGAATCCTATGAATTCTTTCTACACTTCCATTGAAACTATATTTTGAGCGCAAAATGACTTTTATTAACCCAAACGACAGTAAACGACACATTTTAAAAATGTTCGCATTTTTTAGCTGACAATTACTCCACTTTCCTGTCATTGTATACCACTCTTTAGTCCTCAAAATTTATTTTCCAATAATATAAAACAGAATTCAATGATATCTTCAAAACAGCTTTCATTTGAATTCAAACTCATTTATGAGTGAAAAACTGCATTTTATTTGGTTTTCAATTTGATGTTTATGTCGATTCTGTGGAGTAATACACAATTTGTGTGCAATTCATCTAAAATCTAAAGCAAATAAATTTGATTCCCTCTCTATTCTGACACTTCATTAAAAGTCTGACTCATTTTCTTTTACCATTTATTTCATTTCTTTTCGTAAATATTATATAGAATTATGATTTGAAATGAATGGCAAAAACATAATCTCTATTTATTGAACGATCCGGAGCTCAATAGAAAAGATTTTCTTTAGAATCGATTCACAAAAAAATAAGATTCAATCAAAAAAAATGTGTGGCGAATGACTGAACTATAAAAAAGAGATAATTTTCACAATTTATTGTAATTTCTTTCAAAATAAAAGTTTTCATAATTTAAATACAAAAAAAAGAGATAATATTTTGAGTGAAAAATTGAATATAATATCAGAAAAACGTTTCGCTTTAAGATAACAGAAGAAGCAATTGTTTGCTTAAGTGATCAATAATTATCATTAAATTCATTCATTGTTTGCTTTTGTTTTTTATTCCTATTTTTGGTCTCATTATTTGAATCACTATTTTTGAGATAAAAACAGAACTCGATTTAGAAAAATGAACGGAAAGCTCAGAATAATAAAAATATATTTTAATGGATTAAAACATTAAAACAATTTGCACACCATTACAAACGTCGGCCTCTTTTGGTTTATTGAAACCATTTTTCAATAGATTTCACATAATTAGTAGAAAAGGTTTTTACGGATTAAAAAAAAGAAAAACTATTTTATTTAATTGATTTTTGTGTTTAAAAATATTAAAATCAATTTTATTTTCATTCAAATAATTTCTATAATTCTCTGAAAATTCCACTAAAATTCATTCAAAGATTCATTATATTTATGAATAAGTTTTAGTAATTTCTTGGATTCGTTTTCAAACAAATAATTTTCAGAATTTTCTTTTGGAATAAGAAATACATTAAAAGAGAAGAAGAATGAGATATTGAGACCAGAATTTCCATTAGATTCTAATGAACTGCTTTTAGTCGAGCATTTGATGGCACAATGTCTTCAAAATTGAATTTTCTCAACAGTTCTATGTTTTTGCAGAAAAAGTCTTTTAAAACTTTCTTTATATTAATATCTATTTCGATGACATCTCTTATTCAAAACAAATCAATACTTCAATTCTATTGAGAGGCCTCTGAATGGCATTATTTAACAGAATATAATATAAAATATAAGTTTCTCTCAATATTTCTTATTTTATTGCTTTCCATTCAATGAAATACATTTTGATTGAATTTATATTACTTTTAATTCTTAACCAAATTCTTACTTTTAATCAACTTTTCATTAAAAATGTCTGAAAAAGATATTTAATTCAATTCAAGTTTTCTTTTGAATTGCAAACTAAATGAAATATTTGAGTCCAAAATGAGAATTAATGCTAGAAATTGAACATGCTCAATAACAGTTTGCTGACTCAAATTGTTTCAGAGCGCAAACAACAAAAATTTTGAATTGATTTCTGGTTATGTATTCTTTGTTTCAGAAAATGATTAGATTGTTGTTGAATTCACCTGGGATATCGATTCTTGTTCGCGATTTTAGGCCAATTCTCGACGTAAACACTTTTTTGTCACATTTTTTCGCAGCAAAAATATGAACTGAAATCAAATTTATTGCAATCATTTATATTGTGTTTCGGAATATTATTGGAAATCATTGACAAAAAAATTGATCGAAAATAAACCAAAAGAAAGAAATGATTTGAGAACCCGAGCCGTCATACCATACCATACCATACCATACTATACCATAGTATTGCACTCATTTGCTCTGAATTAAAGCAGAAATCTTTAGTTCAGATGGGATTCAAACATATAGTTCACATATAAAACAAAGTCGAGTCTCATAACTGTTTTATATGTGTCTCTCATCTAATTTATTCGCAACTATTTTAACCAAATTTCGTAATATTTGATTAATATCTAAACAAATAGTGAATATGAGTTACATTTCATCATATTTTGTCGCAAAAATTTAATATTTGGTTAAGTCTCAGAAATAATTACATTATTTTATGTAAAAACTCAATGATTTTAGTTTTGGTTCGACTAATGATTGCCAAATAATTTACGAAAATTCGGTTCTTATCCTTATTTTCGTTTTGATAGGGAGTGTATATATCTTGCCTTAACTCATGTGATGGCAAATAATTCTCAGACATGAAAGCAATTCACAGAATTCTTAATATGAGTCTCAATTGATATTTTGACTCTAATTTGATATGTAATGCAAATATAGTTTGGATTGTTTTCATCCAAAAGTTATTATATAACTCTATTATAGACACAAATTCTGAGAACAGGGACCATACGAAAGACGTTTTTGTAATTTTATATATATTTAGAGAAAATTTTCAGAAATCGGAAACACTGTTAAGATTTTTCTCTAATAAGAAATAATTATTTGAATTAAAGCAATATTTCATATAAACATAAGTTTTGATATAACTGTAGTTTATTTGTTCAGATTTTTGCATAACTTGTAAATCATTTGTGAAGAGAAGTGAATATTAAGTATTATTTGGATTAAACACAATTATGTCGATTGTCGAGCAATACATCCATTTCTATAAATAATTTAGTTTCAGTTGATTTCAGATTTTGTTCATTCGTTGAGTAATTTTATTTTCTTACAATTCTTGCATTCAATCGATAAAACAAAATACTCTCAAATGGTTTAATCATTTCAATGCATAAGTAATTTTCCCGATCAGTCTTCCTGTAAATGTTATCAATGATCCTTGTTTAGTTTTGTGTTTTAATTGTGACCTAGGCTTTATGAAATTTGATAAGTTATACCTCAATTAAAACTGCAATTAATTTTATTTTTAGACACATTTTTCACAAATTCATTTCAAAATGAAATCGGAAGACATGTATTCATTTCATTTGATTTGATCCAATAATTTACATAAAATTATTTTAATTAAAAGAATGAAAAATAACTAAAAAAGAGCCAAAATTTTGTTCAGAATTTTTTAATTAAAACTTATTTTTATATTTTATGAATATTTTTGATAATTAAAATAATACATAAAATATTGACAAATATTTATAGCTTTTCATCAAATATTAATCAAATGATTGACAGAATATAATGAAAGCTAAATAAGTGAGTCGTTTCTCAAAACATCAATTTATTGATTGAATTTCATTATGAAGACCAGCGATAGAAGAGCTATGTTTGGCACAAACCTCTGCTCATATCTATGTCTTTGATATTAGATTAACTGTCTTTCAATACAATTATCACTTCTCTTAATATAATTAATGTCAATGAATTAACGATCAGGTTTTCTGAGAAAGGGTAGAGTCTTGCAAAGGATTTCAATTCAGTAAATGTCTTCAAAAAAAAGCTTTAATTTATGTCAATAAATGTTTTGTCTATTTATATGCCATTATTTGAGTTAATAGTAATTCACTGAATTTGAGTAATTCACTCAAAAACCTAAAAATACAATTTTTGCGTCAATTCACATGACGTATATAATTGTGTTATATTTCATTTGAAACTTGCCAAGGTATTATTTCCCAAAACAATGAGCTTTTTCATGCACTCATCGCAAAAATCAATTGCAATTTATTTGATATTTTCAGCAAAAAAATTAATAAAACACTAAATAAATAGATCGACAAAAAGTGAGTTTCCTTTTTATAAAAGTGTTTCCATTTTTTGAATTCCTGTTAAAATTTTTGTTGAAATGAAAAGAAGAAAAAAAATATTTAAAATGTTATTAAATTCTTTGCCGTAAAGAGTTGTGAGCTTTTCTTCTTCTCATTTCAATACTTTAAATGAAAAAAATCATTATTCAGTCCAAAGCTCAGGCATTAACTTAAAGATTTGATACGACTCTAAATTATAGGAATATTTTTATTCTGAATATAAATTATGAAATAACTTATTCTGTGCTGAAAGGAGACAATCATTTTGATTACATTTTCGTTGTTTATTGTTTATAGTAATGGACAGAATGAAGAGAATAACCAAAACAATATTGAATTCAGATATTCAATAGTTTTGAGACAAACTAATGATAAAATACTTTATATTTATTCGCTTTTTAAATATCAGTTTATCCAAACTTTTATCGATTGGCTGCTATTCTATTGGGATTTCTACTGAATATCTCACTCGATCATATTGAACAGAATTGAGCTGAATTGATCTTGGTTACCATCAACTGTAAATATGGGACAGACTTCGATATGGTATAACTATGAATGGTTTGTGTCGACAGTAGTTCGACATTAATATAATTGAATGCTTTTATATTTCATTTGATGCAAAAACACCATAACATTCAAATGAATGGTTATTTTGCGTAATAAATGATCTAGATTGCTCAACATTTCAAGTCTCCGATTGTCGTAGATCGATAGAAATTTAACTTGAACATTATATGAATGATTATGATTTGGTCAAATGCTTTATGAATGATATGTTTTGCCAATAATTAAAATTTTGTATTCAATGGAATATTTTGATAAAAAGCGAAAATTTATTTAATTATTAATTTTTTTGATTGAGTGAACGGATAAAGAGATTAGTGGCTATTATTCTGGGGTTTAGTCTAACAAACATGAGATACACTGACAAAGCTCTCATCAAATCCATGTATTAATTAGTGTTATTAAAGAAAGACATCAAAACTAATCTTTTATTGGCTCTCAAATGCAATCAAATCTAAAAATAGTCTGATTTTTTTTGAATAGATAAAAATAATCAAGTTCACATTAATATTTGAATAAATGATTGCTCAAATAAAAATGTCAGATAACAAAATGACAGTTTGTTTTTAACAAAGGTTACGGTATTGTCAGCTATAGGTTTGTAAAGTATTTTTTCATTTTTAAATCCATTTCAAAGAAATTCAATACTTTTTGTGATGATATCTCATGAGAGCCAACATTTTTATTGACAACGAATAGGTCAAAGATTATAAAATGGTCTGAAAGTGTCTTGTTCAGTTGTTGAATTTTGTTCAACTCTTTGATTTTCCCATAAAAAAGCAAAAATCTGTTTCAAATTTAAGCCTAAAATTTAAATGTCGTGACTTTTAACAAGACATCAGTTCTTTGTTAGATGTTATGGATGTCAAAACCGATTTCAAAGTTGACTTTAAACGAAAACTCAATTCACTTCTTTAGTCTGAATTGAGTCCCCCTTTGGCTGATATTCCGATTCGTTTATTAATACTAAAGAATATCTATTTTTTGAATTTTTTTTATTGAAAGTCGAAAGTAAATCAATCGCTTGAAGTTATTTTCAAAAACCTATAAAAATATTAAACATAGACTCAAATGAATCCAATTTAATATAAAATGTAATCAAATTTTAAGAATAATTTTATAAGAAATCAAAATAAAATTGATTTAGAGATTGATTTAAACCCAAAATCAAATTTTCTTGGACTTGAAAGCCGTGAAAGCGAACAGAATTTGATGATATCCTTCCAATCGATAATTCAATCAAATCTGATGTCTTATTCTGAGCCCATATTTAACTTCTAAAACAATTAATCATTTGACGTAAACATTGTTTTGAAAAATATTTAATTTTCAATTTAATTAGTTTTTTATTGATTTAGTTTTCATGGACTCAATTCTGAGCTAAGGTTTTATTGATTTTCCAAGTTTGAAATTCCAATAATTCTGTGAATTTTTTGGGTTAATGATTGAAATTCAATAAAATATTAAAAATATCATAAAATCCATTGAAAAATATAATCTTTGAAAATAATGTTAACTCAAATACAATGTAAAAGCAATTGGTTTGAGATAAACATTAAACTTTATTTTTACAACAGTTTCATAGCACTCGATAAATAGGATGAGTCCCACAAATAACTTCAATTCAATTTAATCTCATTTTTTTTATTACTTTAGACCTTTTTTTAATAAAATTTTCAAAAAATCTTGATTTTTAATCTCAAAATTATTTATCATTCATTTCCACAGAAAGAGGTAAAGGAACTTGGTTATGTTTCAAATTATTTTTATCAATTTATTTTCATAATCCTTTTTTTCAGTCTGAGCTTAAAATCTCTTTCCTTTAATAAAATCAATAAAAATATTTATGAAAATTTCGGTCACATATTCTTAGTGGCAGCATATTTGATAGAATTAGCAAGCTTGTTATTATATGACCTGAATTTGATGTAATGGAAAACTTTTTTTTCAAACATTTATTCGTAAATTGTGGTCAACTTTATCACAATTATCACTAATAACTCGATTACTCCGCAAACTCTTCATATAATTGTATTTTATTTTTCTTTTCCGATGAAAATCGCTTTCGTTTCGTTTGAACACAATTCAAGTTATATAATGAAACACCATTTGAATGCTATAATTGAAATTGTCCTTGCTCATTCTCTTTACTCAACAGATGATTAATTGATTGATTGGATAATTAAAGTTTTCATTTATAAAAATCATTGAAAACTTTCTTGAGATCAATAAAAACAAAGTTAAAGGAGAGAGAGATCTGAATTGGTTTGAGTTGAGTCAGAATATTATCTTTTAGTATACGTTTTCTTCAATGACTGCACCCAAAAGTATAATAAAGTCTTAAGGCTTTCCGTGTATTGCGAAACAAATAAACATTTTATTTTTATTTTGAAAGATTACAGGCATTTAGAGAATGTAATGAAAATCTTTTCCAACATTTTGTTGAAATGTGTTATAATTTGAATATTTCTTTGTGTTTATGAGATGTGAATAAATTGTATTTCTCTCACATTTAGCTCAGTTTTAGTCGAGAGAAGAACTGATTGATAGGAAAGCATTTCTCAAATTATTTCTTTTTTTTTGAAAGACTCATCAAATGTGTCTCTTTTCTAATGAAAAACTTTAATACCTTTAATGGTGTGCCTCTACTGGCAATGGATTAGTTATATGACCAAAAAATATTTACATAATCTTTGGTGACAAATACCCGAATCAATTAGAAGTGGTCTTACTTTTCTGAGTGAGAGATCTTTTAGTGAGACTTTTTATGTCAAAACACGTGTCTCTCATTTGTCTTACTTTACTCTAAGCCCACAAAATACTCCTTTCCATTACATTCACAAAATAGTTGGAAAAAGTTATAAAAAATGAGAAGAATTATTGAGTAGTTTTGTAGCTCTACTTCTATTTTTGATACAGAATTTTACTGATTTATATCGTTTAGGGTCTGACCACTACTCACGCTATACTACAGTTATGTTTAACATTTTGTTTGATATAATTCTGAAACGCATTGATTCACAAATCGTTTTCTTTGTGACAAATAAAAAAAAATAGAGGAAATAGATTTCAGTTCAATAAAAACAAATTAAATCTTTTATTCAAATGAATCATTAGTTTTTATGATAAAATTGTTTAAATCCTTTACGTTTTGACGAAATTGTTGGCAAATTTTCTAAAAAGATATTTTTTCTGAGAAATATATTTATTCTTCAACTTTGATATTAACGAAAATTTCATTTATTATTATCTGAAAAAGTCTTACATTCAAAGTAAAAAAAACTTGAATAAACTTAAATGCAATGAATTTCTAATGAACCTGCATTTAAGCTAATGATTGTCATATACATTTGTCTATTTGAATTTCATTGATAATTATCTACCATGATACTCTATAAGAAGTGAACAGGTTTTGAATAGGAATTTCAGACGATTGGGAATTATTTGAAGACTGTATCGAAGATCTCTATTGTAATTCAGTTCCAGTTTTGTAGAGAAAGAATCGATTTCTCAATAATTGATTAATTGAATGGATAGACAAAGGGGTCGACTCTTTAATAATTCATTAAATCACTTCAAAACCAATCTATTATTTGTTGTCGGTTTGGACAACACTGAGCAACATTATGCAAGAATAAATTGGTCAACATTGTTTTAAATCAAACGGAATCATCTAGTTTAATAAAAGCCTAGTGCTCTAGATTATTCTGTAATATTGAAGAATACCAAAAGGCATAACTACTTTCCATTTGATTACAGAAGTCTTTCATTAGAAGAGAATTGAGGACTAATTTGAACAGAATTTTGATCAGAATTTCTTTATCTCATTGTTACCATGCAATGCAACTTAGCTTTCAAGAGACTTGAGTTTACTCGAGGATTATCGGATTCAGTTTGAAATCAACTCGACTTCAAACGAATTCGTTTACTAATGATTCTTGAATTTCAATTGACTTGAGAATTGATTTTCCAAAACTAATGATCAGTTTTCATGAATTTATTCAACGATTGATATTTCTATAAATACACAGAATATTGAAATTTTAATATAATTTTTCAAACGAATGTAAATAATATTTATTTTAAATTAATTAGCTCTTAATATAGCGCTTAATGTAATGAAAGGCAAATAATAATAAATTTATTATTCAAATAGACTCTTATTATATCGTACAACAAATAAGCGACAAATTATTTAATAAGAAAAAGCATTAGAGAAGACTCACTATCGACTAAACATCAAATTATTCCATAGTTTTGATCGAATGACTAATTGAATGAAATGATAGATAAAAGTCATAATAATAATAATCAAACGAATATAAGATCAGCGCTTCCTTTGGACGCAAGTCTTTCCATTAATTTCATTCAATTATTTCAATTAGGATTAATGCAAATTAAATGACCCAGATTTTGATATAAAATGACCCAAACCCGTAAAAACTAACCATAAATAGAAATTTTATTTGACAATAAAACTTTCATTTCATCAATTTTTCATCAAACTATTGAATTTACTTTGAAATTGATATCAAACAAAGACTTATCCGGTCATATATTCTTCAAAACATTTATTCGATACTTAAAATAAATATTTTTTGAAGATTTTATTGAATTTTTTTTTGTAAAAACAAAAACGAATTCAAAGATCAATATAAATATTCTTTTATTAACGTTTCGGTCTATCATTTATAGCACTGGACTGTTTGCAACATATGATTAATGGGAGTACTCTTATCAAAGTCAAAGCGAGCACAAGACAATACCGAAGATTTTTCACTCTCGAGGAAGACTTAAAAGCCGTCCGATGGTTACCCTCTTCTAAGAAGTCGTCCAAAGCCAGACGTAAGCAATAATTTATCTGAAATCACAATAAAATCGATTTTCTTATAATAAAATATATTTTGAGAAAATATTTGAAAACATTTGATATTTTGAAAAATAGTTTCGATTCGAAGCGTACGAGAGGTCAGACCCGGAAAAAATACTGAAGTCATGAAAAACAAAGAAATCGCCAGCACTTACTCTGAGGACTGCATATTTTCAATTATCCATGGTGATGAATTTGAATCACTCGATCTGATTGCTCTCACACCAGAAGAGGCAAACATTTGGGTGACTGGACTCAACTTTCTCATTGGTGTCAACAAATGTGAGTCAAGTATTTTACATAAAGGCTTTGACTTTAATTCTCTCTTTTCATTGAAATAAATAAAATTTTTATAGTTTTTTAATGAAACTGAATACATGACTTGATGAACAAGCTCAATTAAGACGCTTTTCCCCAGTGATTCAAACAATTATTAGACAATTAACCATCAGATAATGACCTATCTCGTTTCTCACTCAAATTAATTTAATTAAATTTTGAAGTAATCTTTGAGTTCAACGAAAATTAGTATCATTTGTAGCATTACTCAAACAAAAGAATCAATTTTTCATTCGCACAGAATATACCGTTCCATTAAAAATGGGTTTATTATTATATTCGGAATATTTTTATGAATTTCATGTTTTGAATGTGAAAAATAAGTTCTCCGACCAAATAATATAATCCCTATTGATTTGATGTCTGGCAAAAGGATGTGTACTCTTTTGTCTTGTGTTCAGTCCTTCCTATCGATTACACATTATATTCAATGCTTACGAATATTCTCTTCGCTTAAAGTTTGCCCAAAATATTGAGACATTATTTTGTAAATAATAATAAATAACACATTCCTTTGGGTCTATTATTTTGGTTTTCATTTCATACAAAATGAAAAACAATTGAATAAAAAAAATTAATTCAAAAATTCCAAACATCGTTGAGATTCTGGAAATGATTTTCATAATTAAATTTTGCTGTTTGTCTGACAATCACACGAATCACTCCATTCAATGAATGGCAGAATTGATTTATTCTGATGTTTGCCAACAGTTTTCTTTAATATACACTACTATTCACTACTCATTTCACTTAATATTAATATATAAAAGATTTTGATATTTGATTAAAACTTTGATGGTTCAGTTAATCCAATTTTAACCTTGTAATATAATAATAGCTCAGGGCAAATTTGTTTCCATCAAATCAAACACATTGTATTCAAAAACTATTTATCTCTATTTGTTTGATAAAAATTTATATAAAATATTAACAATTGTTTAGCGCCGGACTCTATTGAGGGCCGACAGAAAATGAGGGAAAAATGGTTGCATCAGGTGTTCGATGCGGCCGATAGTGACCGCAAAGGAATTTTAGACGAATGGGAGACCATTGCCCTCATGAAGAAACTCAATGACAAGCTATGCATCAGAAGCTTAAAGCAAAAGATAATGGAATTCGAGTTCGGAAAGGAAGAGGAGGAGAGGGGAAGGATCAGCAAAAAAGTGTTCATCACTCTATTCACAGAAACTGCGACCCGACCCGACATCTATTTCATTCTAGTCAGGTATTTAACTATACTTTTCTATAGAGTTCCGCACAGTTATCAGTTATACTATACTATTAAGACTGCAATAAAAGCTAACTATTAGTCGACTGACAGCTAATGACAACTGATTGCCAAACACTATATTAACTAAAATGTTAATTGAATTGAAATCTTAGATATTGTGGAAGAGATTACATGACTGTCGAAGACTTGCAGCTCTTTCTTGAGGGCGAACAGGGAGTGATTGGTCTGAGTTTAGACGACTGCGAGAATCTCATTGTAAAGTACGAGCCCTCAGAAGAGGCCCGAAATAATAAACAGCTACTCATCGATGGTTTCACTCAATTTCTACTCTCAGAAGAATGTGATATAATGTCAGTCCATCACAAAGACATCTGTCATGATATGACTCAACCATTGACTCATTACTTCATCTCTTCGTCACATAATACGTGAGCTCCGAATCATTTGAATAAATGTTTAATTGATTTGAATTCTCAGTTATTTACTCGAAGATCAACTGAAAGGGCCGTCGAGTGCTGAAGGATATGCCAGAGCTTTGCTTCAGGGTATTATTCAATACAGTTATCATTTCTTTCAATATTCAAATCAATTGCAATCCTTTGAAAGGCTGTCGGTGTGTGAAAGTCGACTGTTATGATGGCACTGACGGTCCTGTTGTATATCACGGAAATACTCTGACCTCTAAAGTTCCTCTCGAGGATGTGCTCCAAACCATTCAACAAAACGCATTCGTCGTCTCAGAGTAAGTAATCGATTCTAATTTATTTATAGATAAAACCAAACTAGGCTTCATCTCATACATTTATAAGTCATCTTGGTTATGGATATAGTTATAGTTATGGTTATTCTGTTCACTCTCTAATATTTTTGTACTTTTAAATACAAAATTTGAGATTATTTTTAAGTTGAAAACTGTGTCTAACGTCACGATTAGATTATTTTAGATTAAATTCACTGTAATTTTGGCGAAAATTCTTTAGGCTTTGAATTTTAAGATTTTAAAAGTTGACTCATTTTTTTGAATTTTATTTCAAAATTAATTCATTAATCAAAAAATTTAATTAATTTCTTAATGAGTCATAACTTGAAATTTCAAAACTTTCATCTGATTTATGATAGAAAATGATTGGATTACTAATAATCTTATTTAATGTATAACTCGGATATTAAAATCAAAATATGTCTAATTTTTTGGGACCTTTATTCTTAAAACTTAGAATTGTTTTTACAAAAAAAAAGCCATTTGTTTGAAATAATTTTATAGATTTATACGAATCTATGCTTTTGTTTATTAAATTGATATTATATTTGATTGAATCAATCATTTATTTGTATTCACATTCCATAAGATTTGTGTTTAATATTATATTCTTTTGATTACATGTGATTTGAAGCTATCCTCTGATCATTCATTTGGAAAATCACTGTTCACTCAAATATCAGCGACAGATGTCAACGATCTTTAAGACCACTTTTGGTTCGTCTCTTTATATTCCTTCAGCTGAAGAACCATTACTTCCATCTCAAGTATCGCCGGAACAGTTGCGGACAAAAATAATATTAAAGGTTTGAATAAATTTTCTTTAATGCAGACTATCTTCTGTCATATCCTCAGAAATATTTTTGTTTATTTAATAAACAACTCTTCGGATATTGGGTTCAAATGAAATGTTTTCCATATATTTTTGTATTCAAAGAATAGGTTTTCAGTAAAACTCAAAGAGATATAAATATTTTATGAGAATATGAAATGACTTTCAGCCAAAGATTTAAGGAAAATATGAAATTCATTTAAACCACTCTTTTATATGATATAAATGTTTGAACTCTTTTTTATTGAAATCGCAATTCATTTGGCAATTGGTTTGCATTTGTTATATAACTTATGAACCAATCTTTAGGGGAAAAAGTTGGGCCCGGATTGCAATCAAACTGAAGGAGAAGTGAGCGAAGAGGACGACGAGTCTCGAGGCAGAGAAAGCCATAAACGCATCCCTTTATGCAAAGAACTCTCAGATTTGATGGCTCTGTCGAGAATCAGATTATCTGATTTCTGTTCTGTACAACAGTCTCGTAAGTGATTCACCGAATCTCTCATTACTATTGATTAGTCACAACTAAAGACATACATCATTAACGCACAAACACTACAGAAACAACAGATAATACATTCACTATATGTTGACCACCGCTACAATCAATGATTGATTTTTTTATTGTTTTCTGTTCTTCTCTTCTATTCTTTGATTATTTTGTGTTTTAATAGATTTTCGCGATTTTTAATTAATTTGATGTCTCCTACGAAACATTCAATCAATTAATTTACTTTCAATTAAGAAATGTTTGTTTATTCAAAACAATTCAAATCTGTCTAATAATAGTGACTTTTGTTACACAACATCAACAGAATCGCAATTCAATGAGAAATGATTTTACCATGGTTATGCTCAAAGTCAATTATTATTTTTTCGTTTCACGTTTTCATTCAAATTATTAACTATTTTGGAAACAAATCATATGAACATAGAAATCATTGATTTGGTAAATGTAGAATAGCTTGATCAATTCATCTGAATCAATACAAAGCAAACAAATCATTTATTTCGAAGAATTTATTCAATAGTCAAATATCTTTTATAAACAACAAATAATTTGTTTGCTTTTGTTTAACAAGATTTTTATAAAACTATGGAAACAAAGATCTTTTCAATTCGATTCACTCTTAGACTTGTCTTCAATTAACCTCTTTTTTAAATGAACTGAAAGTAAAAAAAATTATTGAAAACACAAATAAAAACTCCGATAAAAAGCTAAGACAAGAAATGTCTGGTTCTGGAAAGTAATCAAAATATATTTCGATATAATAACGAGTGATTGTCTCTCTTTCAGTAATATTTTGCTTCACTGTCACTAATAATGTCTTTATCTCAAAACCTTTGATGAATTTTAGTCGATATCTCCCAATATTTAAGAGTTTTTTTTTTATACTTTTGTTATATTAATGTTTGTCTCAATAAATAATGTTTTCAACAGAAAGAGAATCAGAAGTCAGTCGATTCGGGGAAGCGCTGGCATCCAAATTAGCGCTGACTTGTGCTGAAGAGTTGGCTCATCACAACAAAAGCTTCATTACTCAGGTCTCGCCCGACGTGAGTCGAGTCGACTCAAGTAATCTGAATCCTTTGGATTTCTGGAATTGTGGCGTTCAATTAGTTTCGATGAATTACCAGGTTACTATCTTGATATCCTTCATATTTTAATTATAGTTTGCTAAAAAAATATTTACCTTGCTATCAGTCGGGCGGACAAATGATGGATCTATACAGGGGTTGGTTCACTCAAAACGGGTCGTGCGGTTATGTACTCAAACCTGCATTCCTTAGGGAGAGGTTCTGTTTGTTTAACGCCAGACGAAAGGATTCTCTGCCGGGTATATGCCTTCCCTTTATTTTTTCATTTAATATAATATAGTTTTATATCATTAATAGTTTCGATCGTTTAAAACAATATTTGAATTGAATTGTATTTAAGTTATCAAACGAACAGAAATTGATTTATCTTTTTATCTTTTGGGCCAAATTCGTGATAAAAATAAAATTTCAGTTTAAATAATTAAATTCTAAACATGTACAATAATAATTAGACCTAGCTAATAAACATCATCTAAATGAATTCGTTTTATTCTAATTAGTTATCAAAACTTTATTAATATATTCTGTTCTTTCATTTCTATAACATTTTTCAACATTTTTTTTAAATTCAATTTTTTAAACCCTTCAATATTCTGTGTCCGACTCATTCTATGTCAGGGGTTTAATCATTAAAGTGAGTCCACTCCTAATGATAGCTCTTTTATAGTGAAATATTTTGAGACAAAAACAAAAACAATTTTATTTTCCAAACCAACGCTTTTGTGGCATAATTTGGTTTGATATCAATGTTAGAGAAAAACACTTTTTGTATTGAAATAATTTGAGCGAAAAAAAAATTAATATTTTTTGGAAATTTTAAACTAAAATGGGATAAAATCCTATGAAAATTCCAAACAAAATGAATTGTTATTTAATTAATATTAATATATTCATAAAAGTTGGTGTTTATTCTGTTTAATGAGATGAATATTGAATGAATTGGATAAATATTTTGTATATTTTGGTCAAAATCTATTGATAGGATTTAATTTTTCTAAAAATAAATAATTAAAGTCATATAAAAAACAATTCATCAAAATTTAAGAACATTTTATCATTTTTTTGAAGTCTCAAAATTATTGATCACTTTTTTGAACGAAAAATAAAAATTGATTTCAAATAAATCTTCTTCACATCAAAACATATTTTAAACGTTACTTAAGGTCTGAAAGGATAGCATTACTAATGATTTGTGACTCACACGACAGGTATCGATCCCTTATGTATAAGAATGAAGATAATCAGTGGCCAACAGTTGCCTCGTCCTCGAGGGGCGTCGAGTAAGGCCACATCAATTGATCCGTATGTAATGGTACAGTTGTCTGGAGTGCCGGCAGACTGTGCTGAGGCCCGAACCCGAACAGTGACTGACGATAATCCAATATTTGACGAAAGTTTTGAGTTTAATGTATCGGTACCTGAATTAGCTCTTCTCAGATTCGTAGTCCTCGACGACGACTACATCAACGATGACTTCATCGGTCAGAATGTGGTTCCGGTTGAATGCATTCAGAGCGGGTATAAACATATGAGACTCTACCAAATCAATGGCGAATGCCTTCCAATCGCCACAATCTTTGTTCACATTTCTCTGACCCATCGCTACGGATCCAAACAGAAGTTGAGGCGAAAGAGGAGTTGGTCTCAGAAGCAGTCGACTGACTTCAGAACAGTTGGCGTCAAAGCAATTGATGAACAGTTCAAAACCGCTTCCACTCTTATACATGAGTCCATCCAATTGAGAAGAAGTGTTGAAAAAGTAATAATTGATTTGTGCGATGAGTGCTCTTTACAGGAGAGCGCAAATATGGCCCAATGCCTCCGAGTCATCACTTTGAGGTTGGCCTCAACTTCAACCGTTCAGTCGTGCGAAGTCATAGCCAATGATCAGGGGGTGAGTCTATACACTCGATCGATACCTTTACTTAAATAAAGACATTTCATTGAGAAGAATAAACACAACAAAAATCATTAGCTTTTGATTAATCACTTTCTTTGTGAAAATAAATCAAACCATAATTGAGAGCAGATTTCTATCAAAATAATTGTTTTAATGCTTTCTCTCAAACTTTGATAAAAAAATTGAAGAAAAACAAAATTCTTTGGAATCGAAAGTTTAGTTTAGTTTTAAAATATTGTGATTCTCATTGAAATACAGTATCCGGTGTTGAGAGCGACGGGAGAGTTGACACCAAAGCTAACGAAGACAATGAATACCTTAGAGAAAGCCGTCTCTGAATTCTATTACGTGACTCAAAACGCCAAGAGTTCAATAGAAATGGTAAGTCATCTGATATACAGTAAACCGTAAATTACTTGTTATTCAGTTTTATTACTGAAAGCTTTGATTCCAAACTTATTGTGATTTAATCCGTTAGTTGTCTGAAATTCACGACTCAGTTGTCAGTCTTGGGGATCAGTTGCCGACTCTTTGCAACGCAAACAGCATTAAAGGCAGAAAAGCGGATAAAATCGCTGAAAACTTTATGTGGGATATGAGTGTCCTTAAGACTGAAATGGATTTGTTGACTGCCATCAAAGACGACTGCGAGTGTGCCTTAAAACAAGTGATTCATTGACTTTTACCACTAATTTCAACGAATCTATTCTCAGTTGAATCCAAATTTAATTCAAACCAATACTTAATTTAATTAAAAGAGTTGTCATTTATTTTCAAAATCCTTTCACTTTTCACTTAAATTTTGAATTAACTGAGAATTTCATTCAAATGCAAAGAATTTAAAACAATTTTCACAAAAAATTTTAATTACTTTTTATTCAAATTTGATTCACAGGTCAACAGATTAGGTCTTTCTTTGAAGAGAATATTTCAAAGGGAAAGGGATAGCATAACTTCGAGCTCAAGTAAAGATCCATTAGCTGTTCCAGTATTGACCGGAGCGACGCTCAGTCCACAGACAACAGAAGTGAGACAACCGCCGCCTTCACCCCTTTCCCCCGGAGACGGACGGCTTAGAAGTATACTTAAGAAATCTTCGAGTCCGACGGCCACTGACCAAAATGAGATGCATTTTCACGACCACCCGATCCCCAGTAGCGACGATTCAAATGCTTCTAATTCTCCAAAATTATATAATTGTTAAAATTTATTGCTAGACATTAATTCTCAATTAATATTAAAAATTATGAAAACATATGAATTATTAACAAAAAATCTTAAATTTGATAAATTCTGTCAATACGTTGACTGAAAAATATAATTTGACACTAAATTAATCAAATAGTTATCGTTTTTATTGTTTTTGTCTCAATTCAGACAATTTATTACTTATGCAAAGTTCACAAAACAATTGATTTTTTCGTTTATTAATTGTATTTCAAATTCAAATATTTGACTAAAAGAAAAAAAAACTAAAGCATTAATAGTATTGGGTTGAGTCGTTAGCAAAAATTGTTTTGAAAAGTAATCTAGGTTAATATTCACGACATCATTAAATTCATACTCAAATTTATTTCTCGAAAGAATCGATTCTTGAAGTGATTCCAAGTTCTGAAATGTTCCACAAAATTGTTTTTCCAATACTTATTATGAATCGAAAAAAATATATTCAATTATAAAAAGTGATGAACAAATATATTTGGTTTTTAGTCTAAATCTATTCCATTACTATATCTGACGAATAAATTTGTGATATTATCGATAAAAACATAGAATTATTGAAAAATTTTAATATTTTATTAAAGCTCTGAATGTTATTATTGTTTAATAGAGATGTTTATAAATATTCAAAAACTTATTTCTAATCAAACTTTTTGTCAATATTTGGTCCACTTATTAGTCAACACATTCCGTAAATCATATGAAATGTTTATTCAAAGTCTATTTGAAGCTATTTTTAGGACTTAATTGAATCTATTGTTTCAATAGATTTCTCAAATCGATTGTTGAGGTGCTGTAAAAATGACCAAAACTTAAACACTTTTGTCATATCATTATTAATGATATATTTTATACGAACTTACATCAAACCTACCTTGATACTTTTGTTTCACTATCAAAACAGATTAAAAAAGAATAAATTTGTTCAAATGTCATACAAGATCAAAAATGAATTAAGCTAGCAACTTATTCAATTTATGTTCAAGTTTATTTTATTGAATAGTTTTGTTTTTTCACTAAATATTTAAATTTTCAAAAAAATCAATTGATATGAGAATAAAATTATTATTTATTTATAAAATAAATTATTGGTAACTAAAAACAATTATTGGTTAAAATCGGATCACAAATTGAAGGATAAATTCCGAAACAAGTTTAAGACATTTGTCTATTATTTTTGATAACTTGAAGAACATTTGGGTCGAGTTTATATCCGTCTGGCTTTTCGTCGTCGATCTTCTCCTTGATTTGTGAGCCATCGATGTATTTGCGTCCGTCGTGTAAACCATTCAATAAATTCATATCAGATTCGGTTAATTCAAAATCAAAAACTTTGAAATTTTCTTCGACTCTCTTCTCTTTTGTAGACTTAGGTATAGTTGGCACTCCATTCTGTATCGACCATCTGATCAGCACCTGAGCCGGTGTCTTGTTATGCCTTTTAGCCATTTCTTTGACGATATCTTCGTTAACTAGATTTCCATTACCTAACGGACAATAGCCCTGAATAACAATTTTGTGATCTTTACAATATTGGTGCAAATCAAGCGGATTGTGGTACGGGTGGAACTCTATCTGATTTATATGTGGTTTTATACTCAAGTCATCCATCAGTTTCTCAAATTCTTCGATACCATAATTACTGACACCAATAGCTTTGCAAAGACCCGAATCGTAGAGCGATTCCAAGGCTCTCCAGGTCTCAGACAGTGTTCGCCATTTGTCTGTGCATTTTGATGACACTTCGGGCCAATGCATCAAAAATGAGTCGACATAATCCACTCCCAGTCTATCCATTGATCCTTTAAAAGCGATTTTTGTTGACTCAAAGCCATAATCTGTTGGCCATAGTTTGGTTGATATAAACAACTCCTCTCTGGGAACACCACTTTCCTAAAGAATTGATTTAAATTTAAAAACGATTTAATATAAGCCTTAAACACATACTTTGATGGCCTCAGCGATAAGTGATTCGGTTCCGTATCTCTTTGCGGTGTCGATCAGCCGATAGCCGACATCTTTCAGGGCGTAGACAACTGCCTGATGGGAATACCCTCCCGTATGACTCGTGCCTCAAATATAACACAAAATATGAGAATTAGATAAAAATGTTGAAAGGATTCTAAAAATAATTTCAAGAATTTTAGTGACGTTTGCAAACATTTAAATGTTTTATTGAAAAATTCAATAATATCTCTAAAATTAGGGACATTAAAGTCTATAAATATTTGAACTAGTTCATTTCATTTCATATTTATCTTTCAAGAATTTGATGAATCTCTCTAAAAAGAGAAACAAACTGACCATTAACTAAATCATTTCAATATAATTATATATTAAAATATAAATAATTATTTTCACTCAATTTCTGAATGATGTCTCTTCTCATACCTAATCCAATGAAAGGCATTGAGAGTCCATTACTTAAAGTGATTTTCGTTTTGTCATTAAATTCATTCATTTTATTCTATTGTCGAACATTTGGTTTGGAAGCGATTCAATGGGAAAAAAGCGGTCGACCTCTGCGTCGATGTCTTTGAGGAGTGACTCCGAGTGACACACTTTTCAGACATTTCTCTTCTCAAACGAAATATCGATTTCTCTTTTGACAGATTCCACGCAAACTCTATGACCGAAATGTCTTCAAAATCTTATTTTCATTTATCAAACGTTAAATTTATTTTATGATTCGAGCAGAAACTCTTTGAAACTTCAAATTCCAACAAGATCATTTACCACATTGAACTTTGTTTAACTACTAAGAATCAATTTCTATTCATTCATCAAAAACAATTTAATTATAATCAAGATTATTTAAAAATAAATTCATTTTTATTCTAATAACTCTTTGCTTAGGATAGGCTTCTCTTAGGATAGGCTTCTTTTGAAAGCAAATCAATTTGTGATAAAGTATTTCTAATATTTCCAATATTTGAATTTGCTTTCTCTTGGATGTACTTAAACCAGGGTTGCTTAGAATGTCTTCGTCTGACTTCTCTGATGCCTTCCTCCCAATTGTGAATGAGTTCGAACTGACCCCCACTGGGTATACATAACATGACATCCATTTCTCGCGCGCGGCGGTACTTATTGACTCTAAATGTCCAAAGTGTGTGATTGTGACCACTCTTCAGAAATATAACTTTTCTATTGTCCTGTTCGTGGATCGGTAGCAAACGCTCCAAATTTGGGGTTCCCTTCATTTTATCGGACTTTTCTTTGACGAGTCGATAGGCGTCGTATTCTTCTGACTCTTCCTCATCATAGAAACAATACGTGAACTTTCGATTAAAGCATACGACACCCCCCTCTTGGAAAAGGGTATATACGAATTCACGGGCGTAGTCTAAGTACAGGTTAGCTCTGGCCGTGTCCACCATTATCAAGGATGTGTTGGCACCAATATAAAGGAGAGTGTCGGGTCCGGTTGGTGTTCGACCCGCACGGGCTAAGGGTAGGTTCATAAAAATGGTGTTCAAGTCTGTGTTGTTGGTGATCTCATAGAAGCCAGGGTGATTTCTTCGGACATTAGTCTTATCGTCGTAACGACTCCAACGTCTGTCGCTGTAAACACTTTCAACGACTTTCATACCGATGACGAGAGTCCCTCTTCGGTAACCACAATATCTGGGAATAACGCTATTAAGAGACGAGGGCTGACTAATCAGCTTCTCTTCGGGCAATAGTTTGCGTTTTGCGTAAAGAATGCAACGAATCCTTTGGTCGGACTGACCGAAATATAGATAACTCCCGTAATATTTACTATCTTTAATCCTTTCTGCAGAAGTGCTGATCTTTTTTCCGGGCACTTCCTTTCGCGGCAAATAAGTTATGGCTCCGATTTTCATATAGAAGAGATACGGTTCGCTTGGATTACAGATCACTTTCTCTGTTTTGTACTCAAAATAACTGCCGGTAATCGGATTTGGAGTCCTTTGCACAAAGAAAACCCTTTTGTCGTCTATTCCTCTGTTTGTTAGTTGTGACACAATTTGACCAACTTCATCATCATCTTGGTCATTGAGAGGTGCTGTCAACAAATGGTCATTCTGTTCAGTCGATCTTTTTTTCATTTTCAAAGTTAAGGGTCTTTTAACTTAAAATTAGGACTGAAATGACTTTTCAATTGATTGAAAACTAATTATTGAATTCACGTGAAAACCATTCAAACGAATATATATTTTGATTGAATTCGACTAAAATTTCTTCGAAACTGATTTCTAATTAAAGATATTTTAAGACCAAAACTCAATTAATTGATACAAAATATGATTAAAATATTGATTTTATGCGTTTTGTTCGTCTGTTTATGTGTTGTCGTGTCTGCAGAAGAGACAGAAGAAGAGGTAAACAAAAAGGAGACGCTATGCGAGCGGCCGATCATCAACGCGGCGGACAGAATGACGAATAAAACGGTGCGTCTATATCGGGGTCGATATTACTGGAATTTGAATGGACTTCCGGCCGATACGGGAACTGTTGACGGACCCTATGAACTGCCGTTCAACAAAATGGGACAAATATTCCGAAACAACACTGTTGTCACTCTTTTGGGCGGAACCGATAGGGGAAAGACTGTCAAAACTGAGGGCAAAAACTATTGGATATGGGATGAGAAGGGAAACTTGAAAACTGAGGCGACGGGAACCTATCACAACCGGTTCCCGACGGGTGGTTTTGAGGCGGCCTTTCACGACGGAAATACGGACGACCCGACTCTCATCGGCTTTCAGGGCATCAAAAGCTATTACTTTTCGACCCGTTATAGAGTTTGGACGATAGATAATAAGCCGAGCGGTTATGTCGGCGGCAAATACAACGAGTCGTTCCCAACAGACCTGAGCGCCGCCTTCACATACCCGGCCACTAATCCAAAGGACGGATACATCGCTTACTTCTTCAAAAGAGACAAATATTGCAAACGAACGAAGTTTTCGAAGAGTGGAAAGGATTGCGACGAATGGCTGCCAAACAAATCACTTTTTGGTTGCGACGGTGGAGTCAAAGAGAGGACTGTCTCCTCAAAAGGTGGTGGCGGTGGAGGAATCGCACCACGAGATGCTGACGAGGGAATTGGTTCAACCGATGGTCCAAAGCCTTCAAGCGATCCGAATGCTAGCGGTAGGGCATCTGTTGGGGCAGTGGTGTCACCCCCTGACGCTTCACCACCACCTGCTGCCGATGGATCAAACGCCGCACAACCGGCTGCTGTTAACTTAGAAAATACGACTTCTTCACCCCCTCCTCAGACAACAACAAAACCTTCCGGGGGTTTGGCATCGATTACATCCAAGTCTTCGGTTTTCATAACTATTGGTTTGGCGTTAATTCAATTCATTTTGAATTTGAGATAAATTTAAAGAAATTTTTATTTGTTTTTACATTTTTTACTAAAATTTCTTTAAGTTTTGAAATATTGTAACAAAATTGCAGTTTATGTCAATTCTTTTCTTTTCTTTAATTATTTCTTTAATTTAATTCAAATATTTAATAAAATGACTGAACTTTTTAAGACTTTGTTATAATTAAATGAATTTATGAAAAATATTTGAAAATTATTTATACATTTGTTCGACGACTCAAACATTCGATGAGTTGTTTGAAGCGATTCACGCGATTGGCATCGAATTGAAGTCAAATATTAAAAATAATTCAATAAAACTCTTATTTCATTGAAATCTGAAAATCTCTATCAATTGATTGTCTATCACTTGTCTATCATTTGTCTCTCATTTGATTCTTAAAATGATTTTCTTAAACAAATTATCCGTTTTGTGGTTTCCTTTGATTGCTATTCTGATCTATGAATGTAGAGGACAGCCACCAAAATGGGTGACTCACGACACTTATGGCAAATCTGTCTCTCAATATGCAGA
>JAQIXV010000544.1:0-29264 GCA_034700625.1 Tectocepheus velatus | reverse complement strand
AAATTATAGTGAGGGTGAGCCAGAGGGGACGGGTAGCCTGAAAATGGTCCTTCACAGGAACTTTCTTTATTATCAATATAACATTTTATTTTAACTACCATTCTCGTTGATAATAATGAGAATTCAATAAAACTTTCAATATTTTTAAATATTATTTTCATAATTTCAAGCTTATTGTTATGAATTTGAACAATGCAACTGAAATTCATTGTAATACTCAATTACAAGCTTGTTTTCAACAATTCTGCTCTTGATTCAAGAGTCATGAACAATTTAACTTATTGAACTTTCATATAAACTACTGTTAATAGGACTTACCAATAAGGTTATTTAGAAAATTGGATTTCATTCATTGATTGCAAGTTTAAATTAATTTCAACTTGATCATATTAAAACTTGCGTTTTCATGAAATTAACCAAGTTTAATCTAAGATACATTGATCAAATTCCAATATTTGATTTAAAAATCTAATTGAACAAGTATAATTAATTCAAATATTAATTCAATTCAAATATTAATTTTATTCCATGATTTCACATTCAATGATTGTATAATTAATGTTACAGTTTCTCCAAGAATTGAATGACACTAACATGGTCAAAACAAAAATTGTTATGAAATTTACTAAAAAAATTACAATTGGAAGCAATTTATTCTCAACATGGTCAATTAAGACAATGCATAGAATTAATATAATTATACTGAAAATCAATGCAAACAATGATAAGAAAAACCAAAACATTAGCGACACTTCTCTCCAGAAATCAGTGAACCCTTTCCTCTTCTTCACGATCTCTATTCCAAACCAAATCTGTCCACAAATACCACACTTTTCTTCACCACTCGTTTCGATCAATTGTTTGAGACAATGGAAATGGATGTAAGCCCTCTCTCCCACACAATTGCATGGACTTAACAATTGAGTCAATTCTTTTGAAGAATAACATTCGCGACACTTGTTAACTGTTAACTGTTCTTGGTCATTGTCCAGGACAGTCGTCCCAAGACATTCCATTTCAATTACTGTGATATTTGAACCCCACATAATTTCATTCAAATCCATTGTTTTCTTCACAACTCATAAACAAAAATGAATTACAAATTTTTTAACATTTTATTAATCGTTGAAATTGATTTTCAACATGCAAGTTGATATTTTTTGAATAATTTTACTAAACCTTTAGTTTAAATTCAGGGCCAACCAACAAATACCAAGGTGAACTTTCAAAGGCAATGCTCAATCAAAATAACAACTCTGGTGAGTAACTCACCTTAGAATAAAATCCTTGGCTGTTTATGAACCTATTATTAACTAGATTAAATTTTATTGAATTTTCTTTTCAAACTTTTTCAATACATTGAGTGACCGTATATTTAAAGTTATTTTTTCTCCAACATTTAAACTCGAAAATTACACAGAACAAATTGAATATTACAATTAATGCTAGGATCAAATTTATAAATGAATAAATAAAGATTAGTTTTTCTGAATTTATGGTATTAAACAAAAAGGCAAATAAAATAATAGCAAAAATTGTTGCAAACAATGGGAAGAAAATCTCAAACATTTTTGGACCGCCTCCGAGAAAATCGGTGAACCCTTTCCTCTTCTTCACGATCTCTATTCCCAACCAATTCTGTCCACAAATACCACACTTTTCTTCACCACTCGTTTCGATGAGTTGTTTGAGACAATGGAAATGGATGTAAGCCCTCTCTCCCACACAATTGCATGGACTTAACAATTGAGTCAATTCTGTCGAAGAATGACATTCCCGACACTTTTTAACGGGTAACTGTTCTTGGTCATTGTCCAGGACAGGCAACTCTTTCAGTTTTGATGCCTCAACTCTATAAACAGTGACATTTGATTCCCAAACAATTTCATTCAAATCCATTGTTTTCTTCACAACTCATAAACACAAATAAATGACAAATACATAAAACAATTTCACTGTCAGTAAATGAACTTGATCATTATGAGCATGAGCTTTATTCAAAGTGACTTGATCAAGGAAAGTTCAATTTTGACAATAGCTCAATGACCCGGGTTATGGTGTTGGTAGTAATGATGCGAAGTCGCAATAGGAAAGGTATGACCGCTGACGACACTCCTGAGTGCATTGCAGCAAATAATCAAGGTCATTTAAGATTGTGCATGCTGCTATGCATGATGCTTCGGCGCTCAGCCAGAGGGCAGCACAGGCCGAGCCTAAGAGAGGTCCACAGCTCACCATTGAATTCACCATGAATATTATTAACAATGAACTGGTTGTGTTGATTTTCATAGCTTGGTTATTTGCTTTTCGAATTATAATTTAACCAGGATCACTATTTGAAATATAGCTTGTTAAATTCTTGCGTATTATTTTGAGTTTGATTGACCATATGTTAAAACTTGATTAAAAATATCTTTATTTGAAAAATAAATTCAAAGTTAACTTGATTTTCCAACACCAGATGTCCCTTGATGAGTTTCCAAACAATTCAGATTTACCTAACTTTTTTTTAAACTAAATGCAACAGGGTATCATAACTTTTCATGAGAATTTAAATAATAAATAATTTAAAGTAAATTTTTGTTGCCTAGTTCATTCATCCAGAAAAATTAGCATGTCTGAAATTTGAAGGTGATCAATCATCATTATCAATTACATTGTGTGTATAGATAAAAATCAACAAGAATAACTAATGGGAAAGGGTTGTAATTTGAAAGGTTCGTGCCCAAAATAAGCCAAGTTCAAAGTTAGCCGACACTCACTCCCTCCGGTTCACACGTGTCTGACCCCATCCATTGACGTCATTATTGACGTATTTTTAGCGTTGAATAACACCTTTCGGTTGAAAAGTAAATGAGATTATTATCAGTGGAGGGGATATAACAGCTCAGCACAAGACAAGTAAAGGTCATTTTTTCCCTCGAGTAGACACACATCACAAAGAGAATCGTTGATCATATTATTTGTTCTTGTTCAAATTTTCTGATATTTTACCCATTGAAAATTAAATTGAGCATGTTGCTTTCAAAAATTTTGGAATATCAGATAAAATTCATTATATTAATTTTGCAGGTTATTTGAATAAGCAAAATTTTTTCAAACTTAAAAATTACAGTTTTAAATGTAATGTAAATATCACATATAGACCAAGTTCAGTTTTATCTAAATCGTTATATATCCAAGTTCATATTTTCTGAAAAATTATAGCTTTTATTATTATCAACAAAATTTGCAAGTTAAAATAAAAACTTAAAGAGGTTATAGTTGAGTTCCGGACCAATTTGCTTATATTGTTTAAATACTTTTGTTTTTTACAAAACTTACAGTTTTTAAAAAGTTTTGAGAGAGAGAGAGAGAGAGAGAGAGAGAGAGAGAGAGAGAGAGAGAGAGATTTCATAATGAATTATATGAAAAATAAAGTAATTCTCAAAAATATTTTTTTTTGTATAAAATTCCAATAAATGACTGAATCATCTCATTATCTGATAGTCATTGAAAATCTTATGACCCAATAGTCACGTAATCGTAAGCGACAATTACCTGTGCCATCAGCTACCCGTCCATTTGGAAAAATTCATAACTTACCCAAGAATTTACTCATTTTGAGATTTCAAGGAAAATTCAATTTTGTTTTTTGTCAAGATTACTTATCTATAATAGTGAAAGGGTGTGCACTGTCACGGAAATAGGGAGACTGTGAGGAACGGGTGCTGTTATCTCGTGTTATGCACTTATTTGTGCGGACGGGACAACTTTGGCTAAATTGGTCGAGGTTATTTTTAAAACAAAAAAAATTACACGTTGATAATTTTTGCTGATAAAGTTTGATGGCTGAAAGATGCCCAAGACTCTTTTAATTGCTGTTCTAGGTCGATTTAAAAAAAATTATTTTAATTTGCCTAGGTGATTTTCAAAGATTCCACCTTGGTAAATTTCTTAGCTCTTGGTTACCCCAAGTTTTTTCATTGAATTTCTAAAACAAATAAAAAATTTGTTGAAATGTTTGGTTAAAATCAATGATAAAAATGAGTCACAAATTCCTGTCCCCTGTTCTCAAAGATTAGATAAGATTAGAGACTATTCGAGAGGTGGTGGCGAAGGATAGCTATCCGTTGAAATTGATAGCCATCTGACAATTAGCCGCTGTATTAGTGAATGTCCTGGAAATTCAATGAGAGAGGGGACGGCTGTTGTGCTACTCCTTTCCCGTTAAAGCCTTCAACCGATCAGATTAGGTATGAATTGAATGAAAATTTTTATTTATTGAAAATTATTTAAAAATAATTTTTTTTTCTAATTATAAAGTATTTTGAAAATAGAGTGAAATCCCATTACGACTGAAATCGAGAGAAAAATGTTTATATTTTTCTTAAGAAAATCCTTTTCCTCTGTTTTTTGCCATCAGATACCTGTCCTCCAAAGTGTGGGAAACAGAGGAACAGAATATTTGTTTTGCGTTAAGTTTTTAATTGATTCTTTGAAAATTTATGCAAGATAACTTGTTGAATATAGCTAGCAAAATAAATAAGCAAAACTTGAACAATTACCATTGAACTAGCTTGTTTATTCAACTAAATTCAAGCTAATTTTGCTGCTGAATAAGTTACAGCTTGATAATTTGTTGAGCTTGGTTAAAAATTATTTGATCAAGTAAAAGCCTCCCGGCTTGGTAATCCCTAAAGATTTTAAGACTTGGATATTTAATAAATTTGTTTATCAACAAGATAAAATTCCATTTCATCTCTGTTTTTTTGCCTTGGAGAAATAAAATTGAATTTGCTAACTATGCTCAAGTTAATTCTCCATCTTGATGGCACCATTCCTATTATTGAACTTGGAGAAAAATCAATTTATTTTTCAATGGGATAAATTTACAGTTTATTTAACATTATTCTTTCTTGATGAATTTTAAATAGCAAGAGCAAATAAATTGATTTCAAAAGAAAATATTGCGAAATATTTATCAGATATTTAACGATTAGAATCTTCGAGACCTGGATAACAATTTTTAGTATAGTTTTAATAACTTTGTTACAAATTCCTATATTTAAAGTTCAAGAACACCGAAGTTCGAGGAAAGTTTGGAATTTCGGACTATTTTCCTGATATTAATACTAACTATTCCTATATATAAGAAGTGCTGAGCGTTTTTCCAGAGATTTCTGAGGGAAGGCCTGAATATAATGTTTTATTATTTTGTTATTTCAATTGATTTCTAATTAGTGTTAAGTTTTTCCTTAACTTTTTTGAATGTAATCTATTTTTTTGTGGAATTTCACTGAATTTTTCTGGAAATTTGATTTTGCAATTCAAATGCTCTTGTGAAATGTTAGCCAAAAATTGTTAATTGGTATTTTTATCAAGTTAATCTAATGATTAATTGATTGCTAGGAATTAAAATATTGTTTATGTTTATTGAAAATATCGAATTCAATGCCAAAAACTGTTTGGCCCTGAGTTTGGGTCTATTTATGGCTCAATTTATTTATTCGTTTATTTATTTTTGTGAGGAATCGTTGCACACCTAGTCATCAATCAAATTGATAGGTGAAATATTTTTCCCTTCTTATCAAGCTCATTTTTGAATAACAAACAATTTGCACAATTTCTATGGGATTCTCATTAAAATCATCAGTAATTCCAGAGGAAAAGCCATTTAAAATAGGAAAGGAATTCCTGAGTCCTAACCTTTATTCTGAGCTGAAGATCAAACGTAAGGTAAGTTTTTAGACAACAAATTCGTTTGCATTTTCACGTAAGCACTCGTCCTTTTAGTAGTAAAAGCTCCGTAGGCCTGACCCCTACCTGTCCCCTAACACCCATCGGATACGTGAATACTCTGTGTATTTATGAGTTCACGTACTCTAAGAGAGAGCGCCGGCCTCTGAATGTCATGAGTCCTGAGGTTTAACCTTTTCTTCTAGTATTCAGAGAAATAGAAGGCTTTCCCTTTTTATTTGAGATCTGAATAATTATCAATAATCACATGAATAGCACAGAACAAGATTTTTCTGGTATCCCATCCCCAATGTGAGTCCAGTCCTCTGTCTCACGTGACTTAAGGAGTCTCAGGAGAGTCATGACATTCATCAATAAAAACTGAAAACTTGATGATATCCTGGAATTTAACCTTGCCCATTTTAAACTTGATGATATTTGTGGGAAAATCTAGCAGGGTAATTTTATTTGATTGAGAAATACGTTGCGCAATACAATTCTAATAACCCAATGAACTATTTTAACTACCTGTGCGCTGTTATGCTGGCTATAATAGTAATTGAGAGATACCTGTCCTCTGGAGCCTGTTGTGTGAGTGGTGTGCCCGTAGGCTATCCGCACATGTGTTGGGCTCTAACTCTGAGTTCTTTTACTTTTATTTTTTGTTGCCTTTCGTATGGCTTTCCCTTTCAATTGATTTCAATGAACTCTTTTTTGCCGTAAAAATATTGAATTGATTTTTCCCAAGAGATCGGCCGTTAAGTACGGATTGAACCTGGAGTTTGAAATACTGTAATTTTGCAGGATACAATTTTCTTCAAACTGTATTTAAAAAGGAGATTGTTAAAATTGGAAATCAAAGCTACAGTCTATTTTTTTTTAAATTACCAAGAACTGTAATCTAGCAGAATCTTAAATAATTTTATCTTGGACATGCTCAATGATTTGTTTACGGGAGGTCTTTGTGTGCGATTTTTTTTCAATTAAACCTGGAGTTTGAAAAACTGTAATTTTGCAGGATACAAAAATTTAATATTTCTGTAAAAATCTACCTAGCCAATTGGATAACAAATGGTACTCAAGTGTAATTTTTCAATTAGTTAAAAAAACTGTAAACTAGCAGGATAAAAAACTATTTCAACATGATAAAATGTCAAATTATCTTATTGGAATAATTGATTTTCAAAAATAATCTTGCAATTTTTTTTGCTGTAGTCTACGTACTAAAGGGTTGACACAAATTACTATACTATCCATACATTTGGTCCGGTAGTCAACAAACCCGAAGACACGCAAACCTCTGGAACCGAGTCTTTATTTTTAGCAAAAAATAATTATCTTATGATTTGAGCTCAGAATAAGAGCTCAGAATAAGTAAGGGTTCGGTTTTTACCATAAAAAAGAGGATTTGAAGTAAAGAAAAAAAGTTTATGGACTGCGAAGGAGAGGTCACTCCTCCTCCCAATGTGAGTGAGGGCTGAATGTCTTGACCCCCACTATCAGGTCCTCATCTCTTTTGGTTGCGAATAGAATTTTGAGGGGAATTCCCGTCAATTTTGAACTGAAGAACAGCACATAAAAAGAGACAATAATTACAGTCTTTTTGTTTGAAAATTCAGGAAATTTTTTATTTGTATTCAATTTCTATCTTTTCTATTGGTTTTTGGGTTCAATAGTATCCTATGTTTGATAGCCTGTCCATCGCTCAGGGGTTCAGAAAACTATCCAATGATAATGTAATTGACATTCAAATACTTGTTGGCTATTAATGGGGTGGCTATCAGTGGACTGAACTCAGGGATGGTTTTGTTAACTCCTATGACATTTTTAGCCTAAGTTATTGATAGATTATTGAATTTGAGTGTTTTATCTTGGTTATTTATTGGGTAATTTTATCGGGAATTTAGGGGCTGTTCGATGGGAATGGGTTTCAATTGATTTTTTCAGAAGAAAAGTCTAGACCTCAAAGACATTGAAAATCCATTTAATAATTCATTTTATGATTAATTGGTTTACATTTTTTCAGTAGTTTTGGGTTTGAATTGAATTTGGTTTTTGTTTTACATATATTTTGGGTTAAAAAATAAAAGGGTTTTTGATTTCAATCAATAGCTTTAATTTATTTCTAGGAATTATTTTTGTGAGTTTTTTTCCAAGTGATCTTGGCAAAATTCCCCTATTGATTGGTGTTTTATCAGATGAAATAAGGGAATAATATATCAATTAATTAATGTTTAATTAACGTATATTTTGAGGGAATTTTTTGTTATGATTTATTTTGATCACGAATTCTCTCTCTCTCTCTCTCTCTCTCTCTCTCTCTCTCTCTCCCGAAAATATTCATTTCTTATCAAAAATATAATCAAAAGAATAATTTTTTACTGAATTTCAATTAAAATTCTGGAAAATTGTTAACCAATTTCCATCTTATCAAATAAATAGGTGTAACTTTGTAAAATACCAAGGTTGAACTGATTCCATATTTAGATTATTTTCTGGGAATAGTTCCAGGATGTTTGTGTCAGGTGAATTTTTCGACAGCTCAGAATGGGAGGAGTTTTTTGGAATAATATGTAATTGGATTAAAAATGAGGAGAGAGAGAGAGAGAGAGAGAGAGATTCAATGCCACTAAAAAAATTCAAAAATATTTGAATAATCCTTTCGCCAAACAACTTGGTCTATGAAGTTGATGAACCCTTTCCCTCTTGGGGTCACTTTCACTCGATCACGTGCTGACCGAGTGACTGAAATTTATTTTTTGAACAAGGATAATTATCATTATTGATAACTACCTTCCAGTTTCCCAGACATCGTTCGCATCATTATTACCAAAAATACTGGTTTTGTATTGAATTGAATGAAAAAAAAATTATAAACACTTTAATTGTCGGATAAAAATTGGGGTCACTTTCAAAACTTATCCCGGAGTCTATGCTTTCTCACTTGATTTTCAGGTTTTTTCAAATAATTGAACAAGCTCACCTTTTGTTTATCGAAACCCCTCACCCCCTCACAATTCATTACGTATTTAATGAATAGATTTTTTTCAATGTATTGTTTAAAAGTTTTTTATGTGACATAATATTCAAAGAAAATGATGTTTTCCTTGCATTGAGATTTCATAATCTAGCAGAAAAAATTGCAATTCAATTGTTTATTAGAAATTCAATGTTTCTATTCTGTTGTTAGAATAGGTTTTTATTTGAATAAATTTTTTTCTTGTGTTTGAAAATAATTTTTTTTTCTTCAAAATACTATTGAAAATAAAAATTTTATTGAAGTTATTGAGTGTTTTGAGAAGACCTCGTTCTCTATCGTTTGAATAGATAAAAATGAATTTCTTATTTCAACTATAAGTTTATGAAATAAATTAATTGAAATAAAAGTTGAATTTTTTTCCACCGTTCTCTCTCTCTCTCTCTCTCTCTCTCTCTCTCTCTCTCTCTCACACACTCACTCACTCACTCACTCACTCACTCACTCTCTCTCTCACTCTCTCAACACTTTCTTAAGACTTAAGTAATGTTTCCTTTAATTGACTCCAAAAAAGAGTATTGAAAATAAAAATTACTTTTTATTTGATTTTCATTTCATTTCAATGTTTTGATCGAAAAAATTGATTAAAATTTTTATTATTTTTCTCTTATTTTCGGAGAAAATAATTCTTTAATTAAAACCAAAAATTTTTTTCAACGAAAAAAAAGACTCAAAAATTTTCAAACAAAACAATACACCTTTCCGTCCAATAAATACCATGGTCTTCTCATTCTTAAGGTTTAGGCCATCAGAAATTGATCCGGAGCTGTAGATTATGGATTTCCTAATCACCCTGAACAATTTATCAATCAGGAGATTAGATTCAATGATAGGTCACACCATTAGCTCAAAAATCTATACATTTTTTAAATACAATCTATCGATGAATCCAAGCGTCAGACTATTAGTACGTAAGCTATTCCTGGAGTGTGTGGTAGGGCTGTGAGTGCTGTTCCTACTTAAGGGTTGACCCAAATTGAGTTATGAATTAATTTTTTTCGCTGTCATTGGGAACGGATAGCTATGCAATGGATTTGTCTGATGGCTAACGACTCCCCCCTTTCAATAGCAACGAGTCCTTCGGATGAGAGGGAGCTCTCGGCACTGGTTTTCCACTCAATCTATCCGTTTATCTAAATTCGGGATCAATTTTGTGTCGGGACTGACTCTTTTAGAGCACCTGTGCTTTCGAAGGAACGGATAGTCAGTAATTATTTTTTGTTCAGTTGAAAAGTTGACCAAGGTCATCGTTTGGCAGCACAGGTAGCTCCTAATCTTAAACATAATAAAAAGGGGTGACAATAATTTAGCCCTTGGTACAATCTTTTCGTGTTGCCAAGCACGTAGGCGCTAGCTTGTTTTTTGTTTGTCAATTTTTAGCTAGATGATGAATAACAAGTTTTTGTTTGAATATTTATCTTTTTGTTTTGAAATTTATTGAAATTGATTATCAATTCATTGGTCTTGAAATTAATTACTCATTTTATTTTGAAAAATATTTTTACAATTTTTTTACACAAGACTTGTGGCAGAAAATTATTGATTCATTAATTCCAAGTTTATTCTGGAAATTATTCGACTAATTGGTTGACTTTACTCATAATTATCTGATTTTTTTCGCATCAATTGGTCTTAAAATTGAAATTACTTTCAATTATAGCCCTTTTGATAGTGTCCTGCAATTCGCAAAATGTAACCTATCTTTTTGATCTAGCAGACTGTCCTTGCTGGATCAAAGCTCAGCCTGATTCCCATAATGTGTTCTAGATTGTTTTTGTTGATAAAAACATCTTTTTATTCATTAAAAAAAACTTATAATTTATTTTCAAATTAAAAATAATTTGTTTTTATAATCAAATCAAATGTAAAACTAAAATAAAATTTTAATTTAAGTAAACAATTGTTAGTAAAATAAAACATTTTTGGGAAGATTTGTTCTGACAACTTGTTAATCAACGTGAAAATTACCTAGGCTGCACACAGAGTGAAAAAGATAATTCAATTGTAATACAAGTTTTTTCTTCATTTGTGTTTTGATTTCAACCGTAAAACAAATGATTTTAATTGTCGTCTGAATTGGTCTTCAAAATTCACTTCTTGTTTGACAAGATTATTATCAAAACAAAAATCAGCAAGGTAGGCTAACCAGGCAAGAAAATACGAACTGGTTAACCTATTAACCATGATATTTGTATAAAAGGCTTGGAAATTAGCTAGGTTATCTACAAGCTTATTTAAACTTATTAAAACAATTTCCAAACGAAATGACCATGGTCAATAATTGTTTTAAACTTGAGACCTTGGCGTTCCCACTCGGAAAATGATTTAATGCACTTTAATTTCATTTAATATAATTATGGTATTATTTTTTTCTCTTCCCATAATAATAATCAAGTAATTATTTTTTTGAAAAATAAATACAATATTTTATTTGGAGAGGGTTTGGGAGGGAAGGAGAGAGAGAGAGAGAGAGAGAGAGAGAGAGAGAGAGAGAGAGAGAGAGAGAGAATGGTCTTAATTTGTTGAACATTGAAAACAAAAGTATCTTTTCTTGGGATTACGGGTATAACCCATAATACCTGTGCTGTGTGTTTGCCATACCTGTGCAGACGTGTCGCCCAAAATCATTTTCAGAATTTTAATTTGACTCGAGCCACAAGTTGGAGCAGGGTATTAAATTAAATTCATAATTTAATTAAATGTTTTGCTCAGTTTTTCGTTGAGCAATGACTCGGATGATTGATTGATAAATGATCCTGTCAAATTATATGTCAACTTTTTTATGTTCTAGCTTTTATAATTAATTACCCTAATCGACAAAGATCATTTCTCATCTTGTCAAAAATGTTTAACTAAATTAAGCAAAATATTTGAGCAATAATTTTGTTGATCCAAAATTGAACGTGTTGATTATTTTCCCTCAGATTTTAGCAAGTTACTACTGGATAATTCAGGTTGCAAACTGTAATCTCGCTCAAACTTTTAGAGCGTCATAGATTAAGTATCATGATAAATTTGAAATTGGTCAAAATTGTCGTCCATTACGTTTGTTCAATTAATTTTATTTTTGACCAAGCATAATTAATTTTAATTAAATAAGAAATTACCCAAGCAGAAAATGTTCTTAATTACCATGTTGACAACAAGATATTGCTATCGATTGATTTTGATTCTTGGAAATCCATTAAAACAAATAAAAGTATTCCTAAAAGTATTGCCTCTGATCTGAAAAGACCTGATTTTCATCGATGGGGAGGGTTTTGGGAGAGAGAGTGGGAGAGTGAGAGATAGAGATAGAGAGCTAACTCTCACTGGAATTCACAGGTTTTTCGTCACAACTTTCGTCATAAGGCTTTCAGCTCCTAATGTGTTGTGAGAGGAGAGGTATACCTATCTCTCAACTGCTCAGCACTGGTATTAAAATACCTGAAAGTCTATAAGAGAGTGGAATGAGTGCTGAATAACTTGCAAAACGTTTCGGTCATTCAGAGCAGCAGCACAGGGCTCTCAAAAGTTGCTTACATTCATATGCCGTTTCATGAGAGGACAGCACACCATTTGAATCTCAAGAGTTGTTCTCAAAAGACTCAGACATTTCTTGTTGTGTTGTGTTTGTGATAGCATTTCAATACACACCAGTGCCTTGTGGTGTGCCTTTTCGAGTAGTAAACTATTGGCTGTCTGTGTGTGTGTGCAGTGGTTAAGCCATAGCATACCTGTGCTCTCGAGAGAGAGAGAAAGAGAGAGAAAAGTCTGGTTTTACTGTTATTTTAGTTTTTAGTTTAGTTTTAACGCAAAAACTGAAACAAATTATTTGAAAAACTCATTTCAAACGACTTTTGAATGAATTTTGTTTTTCGAGTAATAAATAAATAAATAAAAAAATTATTATTCAAAGAGAAGAAACAAATATGTCTTCACTCAGTTTCGATGAAATTCTACTGAAAAAGCTCACGGAAACACCTGGCACAATGTCCCTGGTTAAGAGGCTGGCCAATAACCTGGCTCTAAACGATTCGGACGTCTGGAATAAATACCCTGGACTTCCGTTTGCGCTCAATATCGAAGCGAATGCCAATGGGGAGAGAAATGTAAGTGTTTTTTGAAAATTTCAACAAAATTTTCAATTAATCTAATTCTCATAAACTTGTATTTCAACTTGGTAATTTTTGTATGCTAGCTTGTTTTTTTCAAACTACTGTTTTGATTGCAGAGGAATTCCTCTCAAATTACTGTTTGTATTAACACTTTTTTATTGCTCTCTCTCTCTCTCCCTCCCTCTCTCTCTCTCGCGGCTGAAAAAACTCCTTTCATTTGAATATCAGATTCACATAATTTTTAAGCGTTTTTTGGGAATTATGTCATAAAAAGTGAAGTGAAATGTGATCTCAATGTTGTGTTTCTCTCTCTCTCTCTCCCGGAGAGGGAAAGATATGTATTTTCTTCTGGTTTTCTATGATTTGAATTTATTTTTTCTTTTCACTTATTTTTCATTTTAATTGCTTTTCGAGTGAAAAATACTGACATTTAGTTTCAAAATTCAAGAGAAAAAAAATTTTCTGCTTTTTATCGCTTTTCATAATATTTTACTTCCAATTGAAAGCCAATTGAGTTCTGCTTTGAGTGTAAATAATCTCTGGATTTATGCCTCGAAAACATCAAAAAACACGTTTCCTTTCCCGAAGTTTTTTACCCTGATTATTGAATTTGTTGGTTGAAGTGAAGTTTAGCTTGTTTAGCTTTGATTTTCTCCTGTTAATTTGATTTAGCAAGTTATTTTTAATATTGAATAGCTAGGCTGAATACGCTAAAGGTAACTTGCCCATTCTAGTTCAAAAACACTGCCTACCAAGTTCAATTAGTCTAATTTGCTATTAGAGGTCATTTCCTATTTACTATCCGATCGTGAGATGATCAAGGTTTCAAAAAAATATTAAATTGAATTAACCCAGGTTTTGGCCAAGAAAATATCGAATAAGCTAGCTAAATTTTATTAGATTTTAAAAAATTAGCCGTACTTCAACAGTCCAATAATCTAGGAAAGCGTATTAATTTCATAACAAGAATATTAAATGTTTATAAAATTACAGCCTTTAAAAATATTTTTACAAAAATTCACACGGATCTTTAACCTAGCTTAATTGATTAATATGTAATGGTAAAATCTCTAAGCCCATTTTCGTGTTTGATCTAGCGGATATGGATCGACCAGAACTGGCACTTCACGATATATGTGTCAATAGCTTATATGGTGACCATCTTTCTCGGCGCCCAATACATGAAAAAGAGGCCCGCCTTCAACCTGAGGGGTGCCCTATCTCTATGGTCGGCATCGTTGGCCATCTTCAGCATAATCGGTACCATCAGATGTCTGCCCGAATTCTTGCACATCCTCTACAACGAGGGCTTCATTCAGTCGTTTTGCAGTAATAGCTATAAAGACGACAATAGACTCGTGTTTTGGTATTTAGTGTTCATTTGGTCCAAAGTCGCCGAATTGGGTGACACCGCCTTCATTGTGCTGAGGAAGCAGAAGCTCATCAATTTGCACTGGATACATCACGTGCTCACCCTGTGCTACTGTTTCTTCGTCTTTCCCGACCAGCCGGGCACAGCCCGATGGATGGTATGCATTGTTTTTCATTTGATCTATTGATAGCCTATTTTTAACACTAGTTTTTGTGTTACGATAAGCACAGCCTCTGTTTTGTTAACCCTTTTTCATATCCCATATCATATTCTGACCTATTATTAGAAATCTCAGAGAATTTTAATCCTATTGTTTTTCGAGGCCATAGGAAAGGCCCAGTTAATTGTGGTCAAGGTCTTTGACCGTTAACAATATGACGTTGTTACCATCTGTTAGCATGGGAATTTATTAGCTCATTGTCTAATTAAATTGGTTTAGCATGAATATTTTTAGACTATAACAGTATCTGCTTGTTTGAAAAATTGATTTACACCTTTTTGTGTCGGTTCCTATTTATTTGAGTAAAGAACTTTTTCTTTTGAATAATTTTCAGCTCATTTTGTGTCAAAATTTACAGTTTTTTAGCGAATTGTGTCCTTTTGACTACGAGTTTAACAAATAGGTTGACATACAGTGCCTTTCGCTCAGATTTTTTTTGAGATCAGCACAACTTGTGCTGTGCTCTCAGTATTTAACAGACCTTTAGGCTGTGTTCCGATACACCTGTACTTTGAAGTGAAAATCCAGTGAAAGTTCTTGTGTCGTGTGTGACATAGATATGGTGTGCTTTTTTGCGAGGGCCGGCCCTCACAGCAGCACAGGTATAGCCATAGCTCAGGTGCTGCACAGGTATGAGAGGAACCTCTCGAAGGTATTTGTGAAGTGCTCTCAAACTCCAACACAAATTAGATTTGAATTATTATTTTTAATTGAGTTTTCAATTTCTCGATGAATGTTAAGGTAGTTGTCATCTCATTGACAGGAAATGTGTTAAGAAGATTGTTCTAGGAATGAATGAATTTATTAGCAAGCACTTGCGAAATTCCGCTAGATAATGTTTGATTGCACAGTAGTAGTAGTGCGCGTGTACTAACCTGAATAAATTAGATTAACCATGTATGATTAGATGTGTGAAAAAGTGATTCTCCTGGAAAAAAAGATTATTTTGTTTAGGGATGACCAAGGTGGTTAAAAAATAAAATTACCCACAATTAGTTGAATTAAAAAACTTATTCTAGTTCCAATTTTCTTAGAATAAAATAATTAGCTAGGCATATTTTCAAGATTTCTAGATTGATTTGCGTTTGAAATTAACCAAGCTTATCATATTTTTTTTAATTACCCAGGTTGGAATGAACTTCACCATCCATTCGTTGATGTACTCGTACTACTGTCTCCGCGCGCTCAGAATACCCATACCCAGGGGCATATCGATGACCATAACAATAGCGCAAATCGTCCAGATGATTTTCGGTTTGATAATAAATTTCATCTCGTTCAAATACAAGATGGAGGGCACCAAATGTGATATGACCCTGGCGTCGGCGGCCACAGGGCTGGCCCTCTACTCACTATTCTTCATACTATTCATCAACTTTTTTATCTGCAGTTACTTTCTTAGGCCTAAGACTAAGAGAATTGTATTCATTAACGATAATAATCACAACAAAATCGCTGACAAAAAGTTTGAATAACACTATTTCTATACTAAAAATTTTATATTACTTACTGTCTTAGCATTAATTTTATTATTATTATTTTATTCTGTGCTCAAAGAAAAAAAACATAATAACTGTCCCACACAATTTATTTGTTTAATTTGTTCTACTTTGTTTTTTTATTATTACATTGAATCGTGGTTGATTTTTTTATTCAGTCCTATCGGCTAATGGATTATCAAGTTCAAATTAATTATTTTTTTAAATATTCTAGCTTAATATAATATTGCTTCAAAAGTCAGTTACCAAGAATCAATTTTTTTCTTATTGACCTCAAAAATATTTAAAACAAAACAATTTTCGCATAAAATTACAGTTCATACCAAAGTTTGCCTAATTTTTTATCAATTCACCCTGAGCAAAAAAAAGAGCAAGCTGAGTCATTTTTTCAATTTGTGTCAACAAGGTTATTCATTTGCCGATAAATCATTCGAAGTTTTTTTTGGATGTCTTCCCAATAAGTTATTTACTTTTTAATTGTATTTTAGATTTAATTATATTTTTTGTGTATCTTATTTCGGATCAGTCTTTAGGCGTAAATTCATCCGACAATTAATTTTTTTCAAAATATTTTTTCCAAGAATTCAAACATTTTTTTCCTAATCGATTGAAAAACTCTTTTTATACATAAAATTTAATTGACTTTCATCAGGAATTTTGATGGTTATAGACTATACTCAAGGTCTTTCTCGAATACTCAGAGCATTCGAATATATCTAATTGAATATCAATTTAATTTTTTTTCAATATATTCAACGTTGAGGTATTTGTGTGTATTTTATATCTGATAACTATAATTATTATTCGATTTTTTTAATATAATTTTTTTAATGGATGAAGAAAAATGTAAATAAGCTTTTTTTAGGTAAAGTAATCAAGGTCAAATTTTGTTTATACGCAGGGTATAAATAAATTGTTTTTTGATCGGAATTTTAAGGATAAATAATAACGCTTTTGGAATCTCGCAACTCAATTGTCAATTGAATTGACACGAGATTAGGCGTTCCGGGACTGAACCGAAAAATACTCATTAATTTCGATCGGATTTTGATTTTATTTTAGTTTTGATTTCGATTTGAAATTACTTTGAATTCAATTATTGTTTTCTCTATTTATGTAACGAATTAATTATTCTGTGCTCTGAATATGTGTTTCCATTAATTCATTTGTCGATTGATTTTTAATTTTTGAAATAAAGAGAAAAATGTTTTTGAAATTCATAAAAAAAATTCCCGTTTTTTACAAATAATTTGATGAAAAACTTTTCCACTTCCAAAAGAGATGATCAAGGTGAAACTGTCGATTTAACTCTTAATTTGAGGTGAGTTTAATTTCAGTATATATTTAATGTCATTTTGAAGGCTGTGCTCTGAGGCAACACTCCTTACAAATTGAATAAATCAATTAAACTGTCGACTCGAGTGCTGTTTTCCAATTGACTTTAATTGTGCAAGTCGACTTTTTAAATTACCATTTTAATCCAATAAACAATCGTCAGATTATCAGATTGTACAAGGTTGAATTGGACAGTCCCAAGTTTAATCCCAAGCAAGGTAGCGGCAATGCAATTGTTCACCTACCTTAATTGACAATAAGATTAACCTGATTAGTTTTTTTTCAATGAAATTAGCATGCAAAGGTTGAACTCTATGGTATTCTAGGCCATTTTTGTCAAGTTGACATTTCATGCAAGGTTATTGGCTAGAGTACATTTGATTTTATAGAAAACATCCAAGATCATGAGCAAACTCAATAGGAGAAGATGTTTTCCCCACAATTATTGACCTGGATAATTTTATTGGAGCTCTAATTGTTAGGGGCAGAGCCTTTCCTGGGTGTGTTCAAGAAAACCCTGCGTAAAATCCAGTGGAAAATTGATATCAATTTTTTGATTCCCATATGTTTTGCTAATAACTGAGTCCTGGGTTTGAAAACTACTCAGTCTTTCGAGTGTTTCGGTTCATTCACGTAATGAGTATCGAAAATATTGTCAACTCTTCCGAAGTTTTGGAGACTCTTCGGGAGAGGAAGCGCTCAAAATCGTTGACATTATATCTGTCGACACCCGACACCACCCAACCATCCGATAGCTGCCAACAGAGGTCGTCCCAAAACGAGTGGAAAGTAAGTGGAAAACCACAAAAACATTCATAAGTTATGTAATAATTCTCTACTCATTCCGACAGCACCTGACTATTGACGCCATCCCTGAGTGGCTTAAGTCAAACCAGTATATAATTGGCGGACATCGGCCCCCACTGCCATCGGTGAGGGCCTGCCTCTGGTCGGTGTTTCGTCTGCACAACGAGACGGGAAACATATGGACTCATCTGATCGGTTGCCTACTGTTCCTCACTCTTGGCGTTTATGAACTGAACCACTCGAAGAACTCATCCCTCGCTCCCATCGAAAAGGGGGTATTCAGCCTATTCTTCGCCGGTGTTGTCATATGTCTGTCCCTTTCGGCCGCTTATCACACACTCTGCTGCCACTCGGAAGAGCTCGGGTCACTGTTTTTGAGGTAGGTGAACCATTTTGGGTGAACTATCTTGCTAATTTCTACGTTTTTGATCTAGGCTAGATTTTGTCGGCATAGTCATATTGATGGCATCCCATTACGTGCCACACGTCTACTACGGGTTCCACTGTTCCCCAAATGTGAAGCTCTTTTACCTAACAGTTAGCGTTGTTTTGGGAATTGCCGTTATGTTTGTCGTTCTGACGGAACGGTATTCCCGTCCCGAGTATAAGACCCTAAGGGCCGTCACTTTTGCCTCATTCGGGTCCTTTGGTTTTGTACCGATTGGCCATTTTCTGGTCCGAAGCGGCCGTAAACTCGTCGACGAACAGCACATATGGATGGCCGCCCTCTGTCTGGTGCTTATGGCTGTCATCTATTTTGCCGGCGTTTATATCTATTGCCAGGAAATACCCGAAAAGTATTTTCCCGGGAAATATGATTATTGGGTAAATTTACCAGGAAAACTTTACTTGATAACTTTTGGATTTATGGATACCTTTCCCCTTTTTTTTGAAAAAACAGTTTCATTCGCACCAATTGTTTCACACAATTGTTTTGTTGGCAATCGTTGTCCACTACTATGGGTTCACTCAGCTCTCGGACTACGTCCGGACGTTACCCGAAAACTACTGTCAAATACAAAATTAACGGTAAATTAGTTTTTATTTTTTTTAATTCAAAAATAAGTCTCTAATAATGGGAATCGTATTAACTTTTCGTGTTATTTGAGATTCACATAAAATTGTTGTGAAATTCAATAATCTCTTATTTTGGGCACAACTTTCCCTTTTCATTGATTTTGATCTGTTCTTGCTTATTCTTGTTAATTGTATTCCTTGTTCAATTTTGTGAATTAGCTTGGGGTGTGCAAGGTGGTTTACTTTTTTGATAAATAAGTGAACAAGCTTAATTTGAATTGAACATAGTTACAAACTGTAAAGTATTTAGTAAATAACATTCACCTAGTTATAAGTTTCATGCAAATTTAAGAATCGGTTTGACTCAAGATCTGGTAAATTATTTGAGTTTATTTTTATAGAGTACTGTTTTTCAATTCATCCTGTTTTCTAAATTCAATTATATTCCTAGATAAAATTTGTGTTTTGCTTTATAATTAGCTATCTAAACACAATGCTTTATTTTAAATGAACAGGTTCAATTCAATTCAAAGTTATCGACAAATTTCTGGAATTTGTTTACAAACTGTAAACTTAAAAATAAATACAAACCATTTGTTTTTATAATTGACTTTTGCAAGATTATTGGGAAAAAGAAGCTCAACCGTTTGAATTTATTTTTTTTAAAAATTTAATCTTTGCTAGTTTTCATTTTTTTAAATTATATGAATTTGTCATATTCAAAATTTCTATTTGAGACAAACACCTTGCTCATTCATTAGACTATCATAACCATAGATAAGCATGTTGTATTTTTAGATATTTTCTATTTAGCAAGCTGTAAACTATTAATTAATTTAAATTACTTTATTTATAAAATCTATATTTAATTATAATTTTGGTTCATCCTTACAGTTTTTATCATGTTATTTTTTGAAAATTTAATCAATCATTTATACCTAATTATTTATACCTTGCTCACACCTATCTCATAAAATTCATAAAATTTTGTTTCGAAATTCAATAACAATTTTATTGAAACTCAAAATACAATTAAAAAAATCAAATTATTCTCAAAAAACTAATCAATCAATTGATAGTTAAATTGAAAAATTCAAATGAAATTATCAAAAATCAAGAAATCTTTTTACACGAAACTAGTCTTAAAAATAATCAATAAATTCTTTAACGCATTCTTAAGACTTGGCTCCAGAGGAAGCGGCGGCTCCCGAAGAGGCGGCTCCTGAGGATGAGGCGGCGCCGGCGGCTCCAGAAGCTGCTGAAGAGGCGGCTCCGGCCGCTCCGCTACTGGCGTAGCCTTTTGTACCTCCCGTTCCTCCTCTACTGCCAAACGATGAGACACCGCTCCCTCCATATCCGCCTGACTTTCCGCCCCCACTGATGCTAATTGGACTCCCTTGGGTACCCCCATAACCGCCGCCACCCCCACCGAAGCTGGAGATTCCTCCGCCATAACCACCGCCGCCACCAACGGCTCCTCCACCGTAACCTCCGCCGCCAATACCGCCAAACCCGGCACCGGCTCCGCCAAAACCAGCTCCTCCTACTCCGAAACCCTGGGCACCAAAGCCGGCCCCCCGGCCGTCACCCCTGGCAACGATGGTCTGTATGTCTTCGATGACGGGCTGTATCTCTTGCGTGACTCTTCGGAACGGCGTTATCACTTCCCGGACCTCTTGTATGATGGGTTTTGTCACTTCATGGATGAGTCGGTGGGGCTCGTCCTCCGACGAGGTCTGTTGGGTGTCGCCAACCCCTCCCTGATGTTGTTGGAGTACATTCAGAGCACTGGACGCCGACCGGAACAGTATTGTCAATGGGATGATACCGGCGTCGACCAGAACCGTCTGCGGCTGAATCGGCTCCGACGGAAGGGACACCTGTCTCTGTTCGACCGAATATCGGGTCTGAATGGCCGCTGGGATTATTCCCCCGAAACCGCCGCCCCCTCCGCCACCGATAAGTCCTCCCCCTCCGCCGATCATTCCTCCGCCGCCTCCTCCGTATCCGCCACCGCCTATTGCGGCACCGCCTCCGCCGTATCCACCGCCTCCACCACCGCGTCCTCCGCCCCCTCCTCCGTAGCCACCGCCGCCGCCTCCGCCTCCGGCCTTACAGTAGGCGACCAGAGCTGAGAATAGGATTACCTGTTATTTGAAGTAAAGTCAGTTTTTTAGGGAATTTTTTCAAATGAGTAAAGAAATTGATTTTTGAATTACTTTTGAAAACATTTTATATTTTTTTGAGAAATAAATTAATTTAAACACAAATTCAATAAATAGTGGAAGACTTTTGAAGAGCTGTTCCCTTTCGGATGGAGTGCTGAACAATGAATGGATGGTTTGTTTGAGAGTTGACTCGACTTTATATACGATTTTCTTATTCTGTGCTCTTTTTTAATGTTAGACTTTATTCGACTTTAATTATGTGTTTCCCCTAAAAGTCATGAAAAGTAAGAATAAATTTCATGAAAATAGCATTAAATCAAAAATCATTAAAACAGTTTGAATAAGAAGAAGATAAAGTATCAAAGCATTATGAGACGGGTACTAATTGTAGGGACGCCTTCTTCTGGTTTAGTTTTGTTTACGTGTATTACCTGTTTGTGTATTACCTCATCTATTTTGGGCACAACTTTCCCTTTTCATCTGATTTTGATCTGTTCTTGTTTTTCCTTGTTATTAAATTGTATTCCTTGTTTAATTTTGCGAATTAATTTGGTGTGTGCAAGGTGGTTGACTTTTTAAATAAATTTTGAATGGTTTTGTTTAAATGAATTTACAAGCTATAAACTTGTAAATACATTTGATTCATTTTTTTATAAGATCAATTTTTTCTTATTCATTTGGTTGATCCTATTAAGGACTATCTAACTAGGTAATTTTATTATTCATTTGACAATGACTTCGTTCATGTTGAGTTTATTAATTTCCTTCTGTTTGGAATTTACACCTTGCTCATATTGTCCCCAACATGTTTTAATAACCATAATGTATTCTTGGATATTTTTGTAAGCAAACTGTAAACTAATAATTAAATTCAATTACTTTACAAATAAAGTTTTATTTTCACTAGATCATTGGACCTCCAGACATTTAAAGTATTAATAACATGAAAACCTTAACTCAAATACCATGATGTTAAGCTTTTTTGGAAACTTTAATCATTGAATATTATGCTACCTTGCTCACACCTTGTCCCACGTCTCACAATCAAATTTTCATTACTCATATTGTATTCCTAGATATAAATATCGAGGAATAAAATCTTTTTGTTGCGCAAGAAATGCGTTTATCGGAAGTAATTCCCATTAATTTGAATATAATTTTCATTTTTTTCAACTCTTTTGTTGTTTATCTCAAAAACAATCATAAAATTAAAGTAAAGTTTTGTTTTGTTTTTTGAAGTTTTGCTTTAAATTTATTCCAAGTTATGATTTTCTTCCCTTAAAAGTGTTGTTCCGATACTTTTTGTGATAAAAATAATATACCTTTCCTTCAATTACCTGAAGATTTTAATTTAAACGATGTTTTGTTTATTGAATTTTTCATTTATCAAGTTTTTTTTAATCCGAACCCTTTTTCCCTATAATTTGATAATTACTATAAGAATTGATTTCATACTATAATTGAATTTAAAACTTTTTCCGTTCATTTAATTTAATTATCTTTTGGGGCAGTATTTTGAGCACAGAATAAGTTATTTGAAAATTAGTTTAAACTCTTAATTAGTTTATCAGAAAAAGTGTTGAAAACTATTCATTAGTTTTACAAAAGAGTTAATTAGAAAACAAATTAATTACAGAAAAAAACATATTCTGAGCGAAAACAACAAAATTCTGTGCATTTTATTCATAACTCACTCATAATAGCTATGATTTTTAATACCGGAATCGTTTTAATGAATAATTTGATTATTATTCAAATGATTTTTTTTGTGTAAAACAATTGAATCAAAGCTAAGTATAAATCAAATTCATATTGAAATTATCCTAAAACTTACCTAGTACTTAAATAACCAAGCTAATTTTGTCAAACCCACCATTTCAATTGAAAATTTCAAATTAACCATGCTCAATTCAATTAATTTACTCAGGTTAAGTCTTAACTACCTTGTTTTGAAATTGACAATTATTCAATAAGTAAATTACCAAGCTATAGATTTTCAGCTTGATTAAAATGATTAATGAATTTTTATCTTGATTACAAAGGACTACAAAAGCAAATTGAACAAGTTTATTAATGACTTCCACGATTAAACGTGAAAAACGTGTGAATCAATTGATAGGGAAATACACTCTCTTTTTGTGTGACTTTACTGTTTGAGGAAGAGATGTGCCTCTCATCTGATTATAATCCGGGTATTCATAACACAAAACCTATAATTGTTTTAATAGTTTAATGACTTTTTTTTCTTCGACTATACATTTGTTTAACAATTTTATGGCTTTTTATTCAAAAACATAACTTTTTTTGATGTTTTGTCCGAAAGTTGAATCACTTTTCGGTAATATTGTGTTAAACGGGTTTTAAACGTCTGTTAAATGAGTTATTGTTTATTGGATTTTGTTTTTTATTTATCGTTTGCCTTAAGTCTTAAAGTGAATGCTTGTTATGAATACATAATAAAAGTTTTGCCTTAAATTAAAACTTGAGATAATTGTCACTAAAACTGATCCATAATTTTATTCATTCAGACACAAGAAGTGAAGAATGTGTCCAACAGTTCCATCGATGCCTGGATTCAAATAAATGTCGGCTCAAGTCGTGGTCTAATACTAACTATATGTTCACTAATTGACGGAAACTTTTATAAAATAATTTTTGAATTTTAGTTAAAAACTGTAATTTTTTAGCTTAAACTTCATTAAACATTCTTAAACAATATGGTTCTTGATAGTTTTGGTCATTGTTTACTCCACCATACATTTTTTATAATTACCGATATTTTTCTGGTAATTAAATAAATAATATTATTGTTTCAAAAGGTTATTATTCTGCTACCCTTGGTCAGACTTCATTATCGTGAATTTAATTGCAAATTGTAACTCTTTAATTGAGACACGTCTAAATATATTTATACAAAAATTTGCTAGTTAACATTGGAGTATTGGAGTTCCCTATTGGCCTTAATTTTGAAACGGAGTGAAACGTAATATTCATTCAAAATTGTAAACAAAATATTTAGGGAAAAGTATTTTGATTATTAATTTTTCAAAAAGCCAAGCTAATTGTGATTAAATCATAAGTTATTAAAATGATTTTGTTAAAAACTGTAATTTTTTAGCTTAAACTTCATTAAACATTCTTAAACAATATGGTTTTTATTATTTTTCCGCTCCTTCATATTTTTTCAAAAATGCCGATATTTTTCTGGTAATTAAATAAATAAATTCAATTTTCAATTAAAATTTATAAGGATTTATTTCTTTCGAAAGGTAATTATTCTCTTAACCTTGGTCAGGTACCATCAAAATGGTTTTAGTTACAAACTGTAATTATTTATCTGAGATATATTCAAATACATTTAAGCAAAATTTTGTAGTACATCATTGGACACAGTGGCCTCTCATTTTGTTGAATTATCTATAAAAATTCACAAATTGAGATAGTTCATTCAAAATTTATAGGATCCATTTTTACGATTATTCACTCACTTTCTCCATAAGTGAATAATGAATGGAAAGTTACCAAGGTGAGTTTGGTTGAAAAAAAGTTTCGCTGAAAATATTAGTGGGGTTTTCCAAAGGGTTTTCAATTTTCTGATTAAAAGTTTTTAAGCTCTTATTTAAACCGTTTTCTAATAAATTCAAATATTTTGCAAGATGATTCAAAATAAATTCTTCTATTATTACAATATCTGGGTCTGCTTCCAATATTGTCTAGCCAATTTTTGTTTAAATATATTCAGATGCGTCTCAATTAAAGAGTTACAGTTTTTTTGTGAAATGAATTTCCGCACAAATCGGGCCTAAAATCATCTGATCCTCAGATATGTCTATACTCTATACACATACCGTTCCCCTACCCTTTCAGAGGGGATCGGGTCTCAAATCTCAACCGAAAAAAAACGGTAAATATTTCGATGTTTTGATGAATTTTTCAAAACATTTTTACTCCGGATTCTTATCATTACATTTATTCATCGTTTGCTAAGCCTTAAAGTGAATGCTTGTTATGAATACGTAATAAGAGTTTTGCCTTAAATTTAATACTCGAGATAATTGTCACTAAAACTGATCCATAATTTTATTCATTTAGACGTAAAAAGTGATTATCCAATAAATTCTAATATTTTCCAAGTTTTTGCTTGATGATTTGAAAATAAAATTATCACAAAATTATATCCGCTATCGCCTTGTGCCCAAATATCATCTAGGCAATTTTTGTTTATATACATTCAGATGTGTCTCAATTAAAGAGTTACAGTTTGTAACTGTAAAGATTTTAAATAAGATTGAACAAGTTTAAAATTGAAAAAAACGATTGCTTGTTATGAATGCGTAGAATGTTTATAAATAGTAAGAGTTTTGCCTTAAATCTAAAACTTGAGCGAATTTACAAGCTGTAACTTTTAAGCTTAAACTTCATAAAGCATTCTTAAACAATATGGATATTGTTACTTTTGGATTATTGTGGACCCCATATACTTTTTCGGTAATTTTGCAAGGTACTGATACCTAAGGATTAATTTGTTCAAAAGATAATTTTCACTTTAATTATTCCCTTAACCTTGGTCAGATATTATTAAAATGGTTTTAGTTACAAACTATAATGTTCAAATCGATGAAATTTAACCTTGTCTATTTAATTCTGACCTTAATTTTGTTAAATTAGCTCTAATTTAGTTGTAATCAAAGGAACAAGATAAAAAATCGCATTTTCTTCAGAAAAAAATCATTTTATTTGAAGAGTTTATGTTTGCTTGTCCACTTGAAGACTTGAATGTGGGATTTAAAAAGTGAACATACTTACCATATTCTCCCTGAACATTTATGGACAGGTCTGCTAGCATTACCCAGAGTACACCTTGAATTTATTTATCATGCTGCTCATACCTGCGTGTCACACAAACTCAGATCGACTGAACAAGCAAATCCTAATGTTTTGAAATACAATGAAGAATTAGAGAAAGCTGAAATAAACAATCTGTATCATTGTTGATGTGAATATCATATACCATAGAATGGTTATTAACCAAATGTGTAGACTATTAATTTTATCAAAACTATAGAAAATCCAAAACCAATTCAACGGCTGTTTTACATTCAATTCAATCATTTTTCAAAAATTTCTTCAAATGAGCTCAAAAACAATTTATCCATTAAAAGAAATATTCAACCTTGGTAATTCCTGTGTTTTATATTCAATTTATAGTTTTCCATTAATTTTCGAATAAAATGTGAGTCAAACTCATAAACAGAACATTTATTTCATTTATTCATTTATTTTCAATTTAATGGAATTTTTTATTAAATGATATGTATTTCATATTTATCACCAAAATGTTTACAAGTTTATATTCAGATTATTTTAATTATCAATGTAATTTATAACACACTTCATGATTAAAGTTTAGCATTCATGTTCTTTGCCTAGGTAATGGAAATATTCGATGAAAATAACTTCTCTTAATAAACAATTGACCCAATGTTTTATATGCCAATAAAATCACAGAATTAACAAGGTAAACTAAGTGAATTAGTTTAGAACAAATCAAGTTTAAATATTTTCTATAATGAATCTTGTTAAATAAGAGCAATATATAATTAATTATGTCGGAAATTGATCTACCCAACCACATGCCAAATAAACCACCCAAGTTGCAAAACAAAACAACCAAGTCTATTTCGGAGACGTGTTTTACAAATATATCCGGGTATTCACTATGGCGAATCTTGATATAATAATTACGAACTTTTTTAGTGAAATCACCTTCATCAATTTCAATCGGGAAATTTTGGGTAATGCAATCAACTTTGCAATTTTTTTCACAATCTTGTTCAATTGAAAATATCCTACGATTAAGACTCGTGTTATTACAAGATATCATCTTGTTGTTTCCATTTAATAAATAATCTTTTCTGATCAATTTTCGGCTCATAATGATGCCACGATAAACTTTACATATTTGTCTCATTTTATCTTGGTAACAGTCATTAACGCAATCGGATCTCATTCTATAATAATTGAAATTAGTGTCCGATCCATAGTCATAGCAGTCAGTGTCGTAACCCTTCCCTAAACTATTGATTCTATGCTCAGAATATTTGATAGTTGTCTCCCGATTTGTATTTAGTTTATAGAGTGTATAAAATTCAGGTAGGTGATTTGGGGAGTGAATTGCTATATAAAACAAACCCTCTCGTGGTGTAGAAACGGCAACAGCTTTTATGTTAATTTTGATTTTGATAATTTCTAATTGAACATGAAAATTTCTCCACTCTTCTTGAGCGTGACTGAAAAATGTCACACATTTGGCTTTCATAATTGAATCAAGGTCATTGTTATTTTGCATCATTGCGATAGTTTCCAAAGGATCGCCGGTGTATGTGTAATTATGATAATTTTTACCTAATTCAATGTTCCAATCACCAGGCACTGTCTTGTTATCCGCTGCTTTTTTAAAGCTAAATAATATCATTTGACTTCCATCGAGGGCTTTGTTTTTGACTGTCATCTTGTCAAACAATTCAATCATGTCGAGCCCATTATTCTTGAAATTTTCAACAATGTAATTCTTAAATGACTGATCAAATAACATAAATCTTTTTATCGATTCATTTCTCAATAGCTCCTGGTACATTTTATTGATATTTTTGAAAACAGGGTTAAATATTGCAGCCCGCTCCATTGAAAATAGATCCGTACAAATGGTGACAGCAGGCGGTGAATAATTTTGAATTTGACCAATTTTAAGTGTAATAATTGTATCACCTGACATATACTTTCCATATATTTCATAAGCTTGGTAAATGAAACCAAATACTGTGAAACATATAGTCAGTATTTTTAATACCCTCTTAGTTTTTGTTTTTAGATGAAAATTTAGCAAAATAAAATGTCTTTGTTGAATTATGCTCATAATTTTACTGTAAAAAACCCTGGTTATTATTTTGAAAATATCATTAAATATTCCGAAAATGGAAAGACCCAACCACATACCTAACAGTCCACCAAAATTGCAAATGAATTTAATTAAAGTAATTTCTGGGATGTGCTCGATCAAAATATCGGGATATTCACCATGTTCAATTAGGAAAGTACTGTCTTTACGTTCTTCCTCGATTTCAAATTTGTAATATTTAGAATTGCATTCCGCCTTGCACATTTTTTCGCATATTTGTTTTATAGAATTATCTTGTTTATTGAATTCTGGATCATAACAAGATAATATTTTATAATTACTATTGGTTAGATATTCTTTTCTCAGTAATGTTTCACTCATAAAAAAGCCATGATCAACTTTGCAAATCTGCCTCAGTTTATCTTGGTAACAATCATTAACGCAATCGGATCTCATTCTATAATAATTATAATTAGTGTCCGATTCGTAGTCATAGCAGTCAGTGTCGTAACCCTTTCCCAATCTCTTGATTCTCAGAATATTTGATATTTGTAGTAAGGTAAAATTTATTTTCCTTAAATACAACATTGATGTCATAATATGGTAGGTTATACGGAGAATGAATTGCGTAATAAAAGTTGATGAATGGTTGAGACCGATAAATAATTTCCAAGTTGAATTTAAACAAGATTTGTTCGAATTGAGCTTGGAAATTGATCCATTCTTCCTGAGCATGACTAAAATAAGTGAAACACTTAGCCTTTTCTATTGAACCATAATTTTCCAAATTTACACCTGGGGCATTTAGGTATATAGTTTGATAAGGTTCACCAATGTAATAATAAAAATTTGAAGAATTTGGATCATCAGCTAAATAAACATACCATTGACCAGGTAAAGTCAAGTTTCTTGTTTTACCAACAAAATAGACAAATATCGCTTGATTACCATCTAGCCCTTTATATTGAATGCTCATTTTATCGAATAATTCACTCATATCGAGTCCCTTGTTTTTTAAATTTCCAACTGTGTAATTATAAAATGACTCTTTATATAATGAACCACTGTCAAATGAAAATTCTTTCATTAGTTCCTG
>JAQIXV010000543.1:0-29319 GCA_034700625.1 Tectocepheus velatus | reverse complement strand
TTGTCTTCACCGCCAAATGCGTAAACAGTTCTGATCGCAGAAATCACTTCTTCGGCGACATTACCCGCAGAGGCATAAGACTCCGTTTCTTTGCGGGCAAAAGTAGCTTGCACCTAAACATAAAAGTAAATTTATAGTTTGAATGAGCAAGGTTATTATTTCTTAACCTTATTCATAATAGCCGTTGAGAATGCAGTGAACGGTGAGATGGATAACACCACAAGAGTTAGTTTCCATCCGTAATAGAAAGCGAAGATCAGATTTACGACAACAGCCGCCACCGTATAGATAGCAAAACCCAACTTCTCATTGAGTCCGTCCTCCACTCTCTTCAAGTCTCTGAAAAAATTTCATTAATTTATGGATTAATTAAAAATTTAATTAATATTTACGACGAGACTCGTGACGCAAAATCTCCCGAAGACTTGGAGTCAAACCAAGCGATGTCTTGCTTAAGGACTGAATCAAAGTATTTCCTTTTAATCGTATGGATTTGGTTGAGGGCCGACAACGGGAATAATGTCATCATTGCATAGTTGGCTACAGTTATGGCGATCCAACCAAAGAATAGACTTCCACTCAAAACCCATATCTCGTGATTAAATTCTTCTGTCGTAACGTTTTTTGCATTTGAAGTACTGTTTGAGAGGTTTTTGTTGAGTAAAGTGTTCTCATAGTCGACAAACACGTTGACAATCAGACCGAAGAGAACTGTTAGGACCGGCCAATTGAAAGCCGATAGGATCGCCGCCAGAGACCCGACACATATATAAATCTTGTCAATTGATTGGGCGTATCTGAACTATGAGTTTAAAAATCAGATCTTGTTAATAAATTGTTTATCTTAAAATATCAAGGACAAACCAATTGTAAGAATGAGACGGGTGGCAAACTCTTGACTTCATCTTTTTCAGTCTTCGGCTCATCAATAGTATCGCCCTTTTCGATGGTATAACTAAATATATAGATAAATAAAATTTAAGCAAGATCAATTCCCTCATAAACAAGTTTAACCTTTTAGTCATATTTGAGATCAAAACAAAGATTTACTAAAATATGAAAAACTAATGAACTCTAAAATGAAATGATTTAGGATTTAGTGTCGAAACGCTTTATGTTACAGTTTTTGTCAATGAGTTTGACATAAAAGAGAAATTTTTTATTGAATTTTATGCTCATTTAGATTAGATATTGACAATTGACTGGAATATTCTCACCGAAAAATTACTAAATTAATGACTGAAAATCATTGACTCAATGTTTATGATTTAATTCACTCTTTTATATAATAATAATTTAATTGACAACAATTTATGTGACAATCATTTTGCAAAAACTCTCATAAATTCAATTATTCTTCAATTGAATGACTTTTGGTCTCAAACTATAAAAACATTTCGAAACGAAATTCAAACGAAAATCGTATTAAAATCGTAATAAAAAATATCTTGACAATAAACACGTTGATAATCATGATAAAAAAACTTAATCTGATAGATATAAAATGGAAAAAATTGAGATAGATAAAAATAATTTGAATTGTATAATTTTTAATCAAGCTAATAAAGTTTCTAGATATACATCGTATATCATCTTGACTTATAGCATAAGTTATAGCAAGTTATTCCCATAGTTTTCTTCAAGTATATTTCAATTCAACATGATCAATTGATGAGAACCTATCGAATGCAATAATTGTATCATCTGTATTAGATCAGATGTGAACATGATCAATTTTAATGATAAAAATATTTGATAAATTAATAAAACAATTTTCAATAACTTTCATTCAATGATATGAAATACGAGGAAAACATAACTTTCAGACGAAGTCATTACAAAATGCAATGAATTCTCTAAAGTTTTTTCTCTAAACCCCTTTAAGTCTCAGAGTTTGTGAATTGAGTGTAAAACAATCCGGTTTAGTCCGGTCTAAACACGTCATAAATTCTTCTTAAGTTTACAAATAAATAATATTTTTAATAATTATAGGCTTTTGTTAAATAACTTTTTGCTTTCAAACGAAAACATTATTCAACGAAATAAAGAATAAAACAAAATAAGTGTTTCTCCGATCAGTGATTCATCTCATGGAGAAAGAGCCGGAATTTTCCAGACGTTGCCAATATTAGCTAGGTTATTGCCATGGGCCTGAGAAAACTTTTTGAGTTGTCTTTGTTAAGCAATTAATATAAATATTTAGTTTTTTCAGTTTTTTTACCCCCAACTCAATAACCATTTAACCGGTTTTTATGCAAAAAGTAAACCTTTTTTTGACCGACAAATAAGAACTTCAGTGAATTCAATGACTGAATGTTTTAATAATTTTCAAGTTTATTATCAATTGATTCGAGAGAAAAATTTAAAAAAAATAATAGTATCCAGTGAATATTTGTTAGTGAAATATAATCCATTCTTTGAAAAGCAATTAATTAAGCAAGGCACAATCAAAATGTCAACACTAAAAGAGTACTAAAAGATAAAATATGAAGTCATATGAAGTGAAATAAAACTCTAAAAAAGATTAGATAACAATCTTTGTGTGACTATCAAGTGTCTGACAAAACCGTTGACAACAGAACCCCAAACATCGGGACATAAAAATTATTCTCATTTTGAAAACAAAATTTGAAAACAAAATAACTTTTAAGAATTTTTCAAAACATTGACTCAAAACAAATGATATTATATAAGCAAAATATTTGTACAAAATTGTCGAAATATTCAGAAAGAATATTAAAAATTATTCTCCGACCAGACCTTCAACCTTTCAAAACGATTGCATCGGATCACGTGAACAGTTGATGCAAGACTTGATCCAAATTTCTCCGACCTTTTGATTTTATTCAAAGCATTCTAAGAACTCATTATTATTAAAAACATAAGTCTATAAAAAGATAATTCCAGTCCCGAAAATGAACTAGTTATTGAAAATAACAAATAAAAATAATCAAAATATTTTTAAACAAAAATATTATTAAGTATCAGATTAAATGACCTTCTATTCTGTCGGAAATACATGATTAAAGTCATGTACAAATGTTATTCAAAAGTCTTTTAAAAGTTTAATTTGTTTATCAAAATAGGAATTAATGATACATCGAGTCTAAACAGATGTGGAAATCGCGTCAAATACTGAGAAAAAGCCGGCAATTTGTCTCTAAAAAGCAGTTTTAAGTCATAACAAGTATTAATAGTTTGAAATAAACAGAAAGGGCTGTCATTATCTCAATTTGTTATCTTCTTTGTAAACGTAGTGATGTAATAGAGAGGGGAAACCTGTCCTTAAGACTCAAACGAGTTTCAAATTCAGTACTTATTTTGATTCCGGAGATCGACTATAAAAGCAAATGCTTTTCAGACAAACAAAACATTAAGACTTTGAAAATGATTTCATAGACTTTCGATAAATACTTCGAAAAAATATTTTTTAATTTTATTATTTATTTTAGTTTTACATTAATTTTAAAAGTGATGCCTCTTTTAAAGTCGAAAACCGTTTTCGATTTTCTCTCTCTTCCATCAGAAGAGATCAAATCGGCGAAGAATTCTGTGATAATTATTCCGCAAAACAATTCCGATGTGACTGTTATTCAGCCCAAGAAGTCATTGGCTGAAAGAATCCCAGCATTTGGTCTGATGTGCGCTATTTTATCAGTCATTTGCTGGTCTTTGGGCTCTTTGATCGTCAAAATACTCACAGATTTGCACTCAATTGAAATTTTAGTCATAAGGTATGTATTCTTTACTTAATTTAAGTAAAAACTTATACTAAAAGAGTGTTATCTCCAAAACAGAGCCATATTTCAGATGGCATTCTACGGGATATCGATTGCGATAAACAGATACCCATTGTTTGGCCGCTCCGGACATCGTTTAGATCTGGCCTCGAGAGCCATATCGGGAACAATAGCTCTTTCATCTGTTTTTATGGCCTATCGAATGATGCCATTGTCTGACGCCTCGACGATTCACTTTTCGTCACCGGTTTTCGTCACAGTCTTCGCGTATTTCATACTTAAGGAGGCCTTCACTTGGATTCAAGTGATTACCGGAATTCTGACGATAATCGGCGTCACAATCATCTCTAAACCGGAGTTCCTCTTTGGCTCAGAATCTCTTGTCATTCACGAGCATCGACTCTATGGTACGATTCTGGCTGTCGTGGCCGCAGTTACCGCCGCCTTTTCGTTGATATCAATCAGAAGACTTAAGACAACTCCGGCGGCAGTCGTTGTCTTTTGGTTCGCATTTTCACTATTCATATGCGGATCAGTAATACTATTAATACTCAAACAATTCGTATTCCCGACGGGACTCTTGACGTGGGCTCTACTCATAGCTGTTGGACTTCTAGGTATTGGAGACCAATATTTCCTAACAATTGCTCTTCACTACGAAAGCGCGGGACCGGTATCTGTGACCCGAACTTTCAATATTGTTCTGTCATTCCTTTGGGAGGCGTTAATACTGTCCGAAGCCATTGAATGGACTTCAGTGGTCGGGGCGGCGATCGTCTCCTCTTGTGTTATAGTCTTAGCTTTGGATAAATGGCGTAAAGAAAAACCAGAATTATTTGAAAGACTTTACAATTATCTTAAATGTTGTAAAACTCGTAATAATGACTCAAAACTATCAAAATCTTTGGGCTCTTCCACGGCTTCGTTGGACTCTATTATAGTCCAGTCGACGGTCCGTTCAAATGTCATTTTAATTGACTGACCTTTACTCAAAAGAGTCAGTATTTTATAGGTTTTTAAAACTATTTAATTTTTATTTATAAAAATCATTAATTTATTAATCATTGAATCAAATGTAAAAAATCATAACTCTTTTTAAATAAACATTTTTACAACTCTTTAATCAATTTTTGAGATAATTATTGTAAACAAACTGATAGTCAACCGATAACTGATTTCCGGTGGACTTATGCCCCGAACCTATCATTTCATTCAATTTAAAGGTCTCTGAGTTTGAAAACACTTTCCGATCATAACTTCGATAAACTTTTCAAATGTTTTTCAACTTTTGGGGGACTTTTGAAAAGTTATGCAAAAGATTATCACTTAATATATGAAAAGTGTTTGACTTTCCCTCAAATCTGAATCGTCTGACAGACTGTCACTCATCCACTCATTGAGTCACTCATTGATTGGTCTCTAAAACCCATTGAATCGCAAAAAGTGTTTCAAATCTTTTGTTTGTTTTAAAGATTTTTTTTCTTCATTTGATTTGAAGAAAAATCTCTGAATTTCTTAAATCTATTTACTTTTGATATATCTTTTGAGTCAACATTTGAACACAATTTTTGAAAGCATTGAAAACACATTGTATTTGAGTCGAGTCTGAATTGAGACCAAAACAAGACATGTCTTCAAATGTATTGTTGACTAAAATCTTATGTCTTTTGAAACGACATTATCCGCAGGGAATCGCTTTAATGGATATAACAAAAGAGTACCGCAATATGTTTGGACGTATTCTCAATCCAATAGATCACGACTTCAAGTCTTTGTATGATATGATGGAAGCGATGGCCAAACAGAGTGACCACTCTTTGCTTGTCGTCAATCATAACACAAATAACTACAAAAAGGACAGAGTCTTCCTCAACGAAGACGCTTACGACAAGTGGATCGACGGCTTCAAACGTATGGGAGATATCAAGTATTTGGAGGAAGTGATGGCACCAACACTTCCCGAAGACGTTCCCCTCCAACACCTGATCGAACTGCCATCTCATGTCCTCCCGGAGGAGGCCTTCAAAGTGGATCAAATCTCTTCACTCAGAGGTATTCAATCGATTTGTTTTAGTATTGAAACTGAATGAGTGATTCCAATGATGTCTTTGATTAGTGACTGTAATACACGTGGAGTCACCGAATCGGTTCTCAATACGTTTGAGAGAAAACGATTTGGTTTCCCATCAGTTGAACAAAATGTTGCGTTTCTACGACGGAAAGCAAGAGTTGGCCGAAGAATATGATTTCCCCAAAGAGTTGATTGTTGTCGGCTATTACTGTGCCGTTCGCAACCCCAAGGATTGGGATAACTGGCACCGGGGGGTCATCATTGAGTTCAGCAGAGACTTCGTCACCGTTTACGCCATAGACTTCGGGAATACGATTGACGTTAAACGAAAGGACTTGCGTTTACTTAAAGAGTCACTACTCATGTATCCGCCCCTTGCGGTCAATGTCTCCCTTTGCGGAATCGCTCCTTCCGTTTACATACAGGACGGACTCATTTGGTCGGACGACGCCATCAATTACTTTAAATCATTGGTAAAGACCAACAAATATAGGACTGAATGCGTTTTCCTCTACCCCTTGCGCAACGAGTTTTGGTCGGTTCTACTCTTTTCGAGTCAGAGCTTAGTATTAGAGGAAGGGATCCGAAAGTTCCCAATTTATTTCCACGAGAAGCTCATTGAGAATGAGTGGGCGCTTATGATCCCAACGGACTTCAACCAATTGATTGAAGGCTTTCCACAAAACTTTGTTCAACGGGGAGTTTCGGAGGCCATCGAAGAGCCTCTTCTGGCCATCAAATATGAGCCCGAATTCGATGCTTACGAATCGCCGGCCATTCGAAGAGAGGATAACATTCAAAGAGAGATCAAAATTGAGAGAATCGCAGAACAACCCAATCCTCAGCCAAATGTGATGCCAAATGGCGGACATAATAGAGTGGGGGACAAACCCTTGTGGACCGGCTCTCAAAATAATGAACCGATTAATTATAAACAGCTTTTCTTCACAGAAGACAAGTCCCCCCAAATGGTGGCAAATAAATTCTTTCCGAAATCAGAGGCCTTTCCTTTCATTGAACACAAATATTATTCGGAGAGTAAAGGAATCGGAGACAACCCTTTCGTTTGCTATGAGAGGAAATACTTCAACGAAGAAATGGATAAGAAATCGATGGCTTCTATTAAAATGAAATATTTTGATAAACAGACGAAAGAGAAGACTTACCCTTCGTTTGAGAGAAGATATTATAGAGAGCCGAAGTCGTATCCCTTTCCAACCGATGATACACCGATTCCTCCGAAGTATTATAATTCTGAAGAAAATCCTTTCGTCGAACAGAAGTTTTTCCCCTCAGAAGAGCCCCCTTTTGATGAACACAAGTTTGTCACTTCAAATAAGCTCCGACTTCCCAAACGAAAGTATTTCCCTTATTCTGAGCCCTCTTTCGAAGAGCACAAGTATTTCCCTTCCGGTGACGACCCTTCAGTTCTCTATAAGTATTACAAGAATGAGAGCTCTAACGGCATATGAAGAGTCGGACCAAACATTTTCACTTAATTTTAAAGTTATTTTCATTTTTGATTTAAATCTTTTTTTCATATATTCTTAAAAACAATTGCTTTTAACTTAAATATTGTTTGATTTCAGTCACTATTATACTATATTTCGTTAATTTTAAGCCAAATGTATATCAAAATAAGACTTAAGACTATTATTTGTGAATCACTTAACGTCTTATATAACTCTCTGTAAGTGTTATTCGATATATAATTAATATATTATAATAAAAAGCGTTTGAAATCGTTTCGTACGTCTAATTGAATCTGATATCGTCTGATCGATGACTCAAACCATCTGTTTATAGGACTTCTCCATTGATTTGTTGAAGAGTCGAGTCTTGGAAATGATTTTTCACAACAAATATCCTTTGATTTTGTTGTTCAACGTATGGTTTGCTTCGAATTTAATCAATAGTCAGTCAATTGAGGTGAGTGTCTAATTAATGTCCGCCTAATTCAATGTCAAATAATTTCAGTCAGCGCTCAGTCGGGTCTTTAATTTTGTTGTAATTTTGGTCTTAAAAGGGGTTTACTATTCATGGGATTTAAACTTGACTTTAACTTAGAGAAGGACGAAAAAATAAGCTAGCTCCTTCTCATTCTCAAATCTTAGTTTTCTTATTCTTAAATATTTTGACAGGAATTACAAGAATATCTGTATCTGAAAAATAAACTTGATAGTATAATAATTGTAAGAAACATTTTTTTGGATAATTTCAAATAATTGAATAATTTTTAATTATAATGAAATTGATTTAAATTAATTTGAACTTAAATTGTCTTAAGGACGATGTGTTTCTCACGAAGGAATTTAATCCGTTGTCAGAGTTGTTGCCAACGGATACCGAAGTCTCCAAAAAACAAAAGTCAAAAGTTTTGATCAAAGAATTGGAGATCTCAACAATACAACCACCGGACGGACCCGCTTTGAAAACAGTGTCATCGCCGGCGCACTCGGAGGCGCCAATTGAGGGACCAGTTTCTGCTTACGCAGAGTCTTCAAACAGTACGAACGTTGTGGTGACCCCCACTAATATAACTACCACTCAGTCGGAGCCCAACAAAAGTGCTGTTCCTCAGGAATCGTCTGAAAAACTCAATTTTGGTGATAATGTTTTGAATCAATTGTTTATTAAATTTAATTTAAATTTCAGAGAAATTTGACTCAACTTTTAAGGGACCGAATAATACTTCAGTTTGGGATGAGTTTGGCTTAAGTCAGTCCAAAGTCGACTCCCAATCCGTGACAACTACTCCGATAACAACAACATTAGATCCGGAAGAATGTGATAATCTGACGGAAACCAAACTGACCTCAACCACCACTGAAATCACTACAGAGTTAGTAAAGGTTACACCCCTTAAGGATCGTAAATTTGAGCGAGGTCAATTCCTTAAAAAGAACTTCGGATTATCCGCCAAAAAGGAATCTCAGTCTCAGAGGTATTAAGAGTTTTAATACAAATACAAAATGATCTGATCTTTTGTCTGCAGTTCCCAATCGTCTGAAGAAATCACTCAAATGTCGAGTAGCGAGAAGTCATCCGACAATCAAAAGATCGAAAAATTAGAGGAGAAAAACAAATTCGATTCATTGTTATCACAGGAAGAGAGGTATTCCCAAACTGTCAATCAATTCAAATAATTGCAATTATTTCTATAAAAGCGCTAAAAAGTCCGAAGAAGTCCGACAGAGCTTTGATTGGAGTAATATCGATGCAGTTGTGAGGGACGACCTCTTCGACATCACACGTCTTAAAAACAATTCAAAGACTGAAACAAATGATCTGAAGAGTCAGTCAATTAAAACAGAGCAGAGGTAATGACTTTTTTCAAATGACTTTTAATTATCATAAGATTCTTGCAATCAATAGTTCCCAAGACTCTGAAGATTTAAATTTGAGATCAAGTAATGAGAAAACTGTGAATCAATTCAAAGAAGTCACTGAATTAAAGTCATTGAAAGGAGATCAGAGGTATTCCTCAAAATCAAAATCAAAATTGATTTCAAATTTTATTTGTTAACAGTTTCGATGACTTCGAATATTTGAACTCTGGAAAGGACTCTAAACAAGAAAATATTTTTAAGGTATCGGTGGAAACCACAACTCCCTGTGCAATTTCATCTACTACTCCCTCTCCCTCTTCAACTCCTTCTCCATTGGATTCGTTTCTAAGCAATGAAAAGACAAATCAATTCAAAGATTTCAATCAAAGGCTTGCGTTTATCACAAACAATAAATTGGATGAAAGGCCGACCACTACTTCAACTCCGAGTCCGACCCCATCTCACGATGATATTGTTGCATCTAGTATTGCTCAATCAATGGCTCAATCAATGGACCAATCAATTGGTCAATCAATCGGTCAATCAATCGGTCAATCAATCGGTCAATCAATCGGTCAATCAATGAGTCAATCATTCGATCAATCAATCGGTCAATCAATTAGTCTTGGTAATAAATTGGATGAAAGGCCGACCACTACCTCAACTCCGAGTCCGACTCCATCTCACGATGATATTTTTGCACCTAGAATTAATCAATCAATTGGTCAATCAATAGGTCAATCAATGGGTCAATCAATTGGCCAATCAATAGGTCAATCAAATGATCAATCAATGGGTCAATCAATAAGTGTTGGTAATAATTTCCAAGAGACGGTCACAACAACTGTAAAACCAGCTTTTGAAATAATAAAAAACATCTTGGACAATGACCAGAGGTCAAACAATTTCAGCCAAAATATAACGACTATCCAAACAATCAATAAGACAGTAGAGGACGACGTCTTTGAAAAGGTATTGAGAGACGAACTCTACGACGTCAGGCGTCTGAAGAACGACAAAAATATCACAAAGAGTGGTCACGAATCAGTTGACAGCGAAGACTCCTGTAGTGAGGGTTTGGGTATTAAACAAATTATAAACAAATTGAGAAAATTGTCTCAAAACGTAAACTACACGATAAGTGTCGACCGTTTCGCTCACGACATCGAAAACATGACTTTTTTGAATGGAATCAAAACAAAGTTTGAGGAACACCACGAAGACGATGACGAAGACGAGGATGGCGTACATCCCGTGGCAATCGTCACCATAGATGAGACACATGGCAACGATTCTCTCACAAAACTAATTGGAGGTAAAGCCGATCACACATTGGTTGACACGGATGACCACAAATCAATTGTTATCGTTGAGGAACACCACGTCGCTGATAATCACCCAATAATAATTGAGCATGATCATTTAACAAATACAACAAAAGCAACGAATATCGCAAAACCAATTCTTCTACAACCAATCAGGACTCAGACATCATATTTACCCCCAACTAAAGTGGTCACAACTATATACCAGCCCTCAAATCAATTCCGTCCTCAAAACAATCTCATCAATCAATATCTTCAGACGAGAAGAAATGTCTTTAACCCGTATTTGAGGCCAACTCAGAACCGCTACAATACATATCCTGGTGTCCGATACCAGACTTATCCGTCAGTTCGTAATAACCAGCGATATGTGAGACCTCAACAGCAGTTGAATCCAAATATACGGCAATGGGTTCCAATCCAACGCCAAAACGCTTTCAATAATAACTTAAATGGTATTAACCAACGGTTGGGTATACCTCAGACTCAGAACCAGAACTTTGTCTCATTTCAAAGTCAAAGTCAAAATCAAAGAATTCCGCCTCCATTTAGACCACAGAATAATATTAGACAAAATCAATTGCTTCCGCCCCGACCTCTGCCTCAAAGACCTCTGCCTTTTATACCTCCACAAAGTCGCAGCCCTTTCCAAAGTCAAGGCATTCCGCCACAGCCACAGCCCTTCCGTACCCCCGCCCAACAAGTTTTTCAACCAAGAATTTTCAATCAAATTAACCAAAATGTAAACAACAGACCCCCTCCTCCTACTCTCTCCGCATCTCCTCTGAGACCGCCTTTGAATTTAAGAAATACTCAAAGAACTGTTCCAGCGGTCAGTCCTCCTGTGAATTATAGGCCGGTATTAAACCGAGTTTCAAACCCCATCCCTATTTATCAGCAAAACAGAGTGATTCAACCACCCATTCCAGCCCCAATTCCTGCCCCCATTCCAGCCCCCATTCCTACCATTCCTCCGATAAATAAGAATTACTTTCAGAGACGAACAAATTTTTTGAATAATGTTCGGAACCCTTCCTTATGGCAGAGAACTAACAGTAATTCAAATTTAATTCAAAATCAAATCCAAAGACAAAATCAAATCCAAAATCAAAATCAAATCCAAAGACAAAATCAAATCCAAAGTCAAAATCAAATCCAACGTCAAAATCAATTCTCTGCACAAAATGTTTATCCAAACCCGAGTCAAAGGTTAAGCCCTCCGACTCCTGTCAGATCTTTTTCTCAGCAGATTTATAGACAGAATGTCTTACCCGTTGCGAACCCATCCACTACCACAACTACAACCACAACAACAACCACAACAACAACCACAACAACAACCACTACCACAACGACACCCACTCCAACGCCAACCACCGAAACCTTTGCTTATACCGAAACCCCAATCCCTCTAAAACCAGAATTCGGTGTTTTTTCTCCGGATTCAAACCCATTGGTATTACCGACGCCTTCCGATTCTCATATGGATCCCGAGCTTAAAAAAATGCTGGTTAATCGAGATCCTTTTGATGAAGGATTAAATTTGAGAACTACTGTGAAGCCGATTATCCCGGATGTTGTCGACCCAATCCCTCAAAAGCCTGATGAGAGTAATCCCTTCTGGCCGGTCATATTGCCCAAAGGCGGTGAAAATGTTGACCCTGAGCGAAAAAACAAGTTTGATTTCGATCTTTTTGATGAAAAATTCAACATTGACTCTCCCACCACTCTCTCCCCCTCCACTTCAAACCCATTTAATCAGGAAATAAGTCAAAGCCAGTCCCAAGTGATTATCCCTGATGCTCCTCCCAACCAACCATCTTATCAGAACCCAGTTTCAAATCCAGTCATGAAATCGAGGTCACGAGTAAATGCTCGTATGAGCAAAGTGACCATATAAAGTGACCATATCAAATTATATCAAATTAAAAACCTCTTAAAATTAATTGATTTCTCTCAAAACTATTTAAATAATTTGTATTTCTATTAAATAATAAGAAAACTAATAAAACTTTTTTTTAAAACTGACGAACAATTAAAGTGAATTGAATTTGAATTGAATCTTGGTTTATTAAACTAATTTTATTCATGAGATAACATTTAATTTACATATATTAACGCTTACGACCCCCGCCTAAGAATCCAATTGAGATGCCTCCGGGGAGTCCGGGGATTCCATTGCCGCCACCACCCGTTCCCATTGCAAATGCATTTCCTCCAGAGGTGACGGTTGCCGTTGCTGTGCCATCAGTTCCTCCACTCATAGCGAATGCGGCGGCACCACCACTATTACTGGATGCCGATATAGAAAAAGTCGTCACATTTTGACACTTATTGGCGCAGACTATCACCAGTGAGATCAATAAAATTGTTAGCATTTTATTATTCTGTCCCTAAAGTTGAACACATTTAACAAAAATAATTAACAGAAAACATTTCAGAGTCTTACAAACCGTTAGACTTTTGACGGAAGAGTGAATAACAAAATTGAAGACTATTTTGATTTATTTGAAGTTTTTGATGTAATCGAGCGATAATTTTGATCAGAATTGACGAATCATTTGCTGAGAAAAGACATTAATTATATGATTTGATGAGAAAATTATTCAATTAGTTGAAAGAGTTTCAACTTTTTTTGTGAATTCATTGAAAAAAACAAAACAAAAATTTGATATTTAAGAGAGATATCGATATTTCAACAGAAAATCATTTCCAATGAAATAATACTTTTCCTTCAAATTATTTTTGGCTTTCAGTCATAATTTCCAAACTCTTTTTGAGATAAGTTTTTTCGGTAAATAATTTTCTATATTATTTCAAAGTTTATTATTCAAAAATAGTTAGAACAAGGTCATTTTTAATTTCTATTTTGATTTTTCATATGCAAAGAATATAACGAGAATTTTATAATTAATAATAATATGAAAACGCAATGATTTTGATATAAATAACTTTTATTGAGATTCAAACAAAACAAGTCATTAATCTTCACGTCAAGTGACATATAGTTTCTAATATCTGATCTCATCTATAAATTATAGCTTTCAATATAATTCTTAAAAACAATGGTATTTTCCATCATGCTAAATATTAATGATAGAAACAAACTCAAATGACTTTTTAATTTTCTTGACTTTAAAAATATAAAATTTTTGTTAACGTATTTCAGGTTATGATTTGATGTAGTTTGATTGCCTGAAATACCTTGATCAATTCTGGTTAAGTTCCAATAATATAAACTGGAGATCAATGTCTGACTTACTTTTCACAGAATATTATAATAGAGTGTAAAAAGAATATCGTTTTGGACTTTATTTTGGATTAGATATCAAAATAAATATTTGACTATAAATTTTGTATACCTTTCAGTGTGTAGTCCCTATACTCCAGTGGATCTAAAAATGGATCCAAGAAAGTGGGCTTTCGTTCGCTTGAGGTTCGGACCCACAAACTCTGACCTCAATGTCGATAATAATAACGAACAAAAAAATTTCACAAAATTGGAAAAATCGTTAACAAAAACACTTTTTCTAATTTCTCCCTCATTTGGGGACTACTTAATTGGGAATCGACCAAAAGTTCGCCAAAGACTCGCATTTGTGATCAAATTCTTCGCTTTTCTCAATACCATCAGATTTATGACATCAGCGATAATCAACACACCATTTGTTGTGTCCCTCATGAGTGATGCCAATCATCTGTTGGGAAACCAATTTCTTATTTCATTGCTCTTTAGTCTCGGAGCTCTGATTTGCAATATAATTATTGGAGGACTCACTCAGATTCTGGACATGAGATGTGAATTACACGCAATTCAGTATTTATATGAGATTAAGAATAATTTGAACCAAATGCCACTCAAATATAGTTATCGACAAAAATTTTACAAACAATTGAATTTCATCGCAAAATACATGTCGTGGCCACTCCTCATCAATCTTTGGGTAAATGGATTGACTCTTGTCATAATTCCACCAATTATCGCATATCTGTTACCAAACTCTGATTATTCACTCATTTTTGTAATATTTTGGAACTTTTGTGTCATATTCTTTATAATAGATTTTTATATAATAGTTTTGGGAATTTTCAAAATATTTTACTTAACATTAATTCACTTAAAATATGAGTTCAAACAATTGAATGACGAGATCACAAAATGCGTTTCAATGGATGACAGCAAAGGACTAAAAGAGTTATTAACTAAACACAACTCCATTTGCATTTCAACCGCAAAATTAAATTCAATGTTTAATTACTATATTCTTGTGTTTTATGTTTTGGCAAAACCAGCGTTAAATATATTGGTCTACGTATCGCACGCACCGGACTCACAAATATTCACCCGAATTTCAACAACTATTGTGTTCATAGCCTGTCTTTCAGTGATCTTCACAATCAATCTGTTGTGCGCTTCAGTCACTTCTGCTGCTCATAAACCCCTCAAAACTCTTTACAAATCAATTAAAATGAAGAGTTTATATCCTATTATGAAACTAAAAGTAATCGCTTTTATTGAAAAACTGTCGGAAAAGTCAATCGGTTTTTATTGCTATAAATTATATCCAATGAATAATTACGAGTTTTATAAATACCTGTGCGGTTGGGCTTATAATTATTTTTTGATCATGATCTTTTTAAGGAAAAGGGGATTTATTAAATGAACCAAAATAATTGACTGGAAAATCAACTGTAATAAAGTATTTTAAGTGAATAGCAAGCAAATATTAGTAAATAAAGTAATTAATGAAATTCAGCGAAACCTGTAAATAATTTTCATGTTTTGTTTTCAAATGATATATCGTTTCTAAGATCTGTTCTTATTATTGATTTAAAGATTTTTATTCAAATTAAAAGACATTAAAACCCATCAAAATATTATTGCTCTAAATTCTTAAAAACAATGAAATTTTTACCATGGTAATTATTAAAAACAAATCAAAATGATTTTTCATTTTCGTGACTTTGAAAAATAAAATCTTATAAATGACGTTTCATATTATGATTGATCTAGTTAATTGCATAAAACTCGATTAGAATTGACCTTGATCAATTGAGCTTTGTTCATATAAGACTGGATTTCTATTTCTCAATTGTTTACCATTTCACTGAATATTTATGATTAATTGAAATCTCAATTCATATTATCATTAAATTCAAAATTTCCTTAGAATTTCGTGCAAACAGTATATCGATTCTGGTTTTTATTTATGTTTAAATATCATAACAAATATTTAAATATAGATTTTTATGCCATTCTGTGTGTAGTGTCCTTACGATGGGTCTAAATATGAATTCAAAAATATGGGATTCCGTTCGCTTGAAGTTCGGTCCGACAAACACTAACCTAAATGTCGACAATAATAACGAACAAAAAAATTTCACAAAATTGGAAAAATCGTTAACAAAAACACTTTATCTAATTTCTCCCTCATTTGAGGACTACTTAAGTGGGAACCGACCAAAAGTTCGCAAAAGATTCTCAATTTTAATCAAATTCCTCGCATTTCTCAATACCATCAGATATTTGTCATCAGCGATAATCAATACACCATTTGTTGTAAACCTCATGAGTGATGCCAATCATCTTTTGGGCAATAAATCTCTTATTTCGTGTCTCTTCAGTTCCGGATGTTTAATAGGGAACGCAATTCTTGGAGGTCTGACTCTTACTCAAGAAATGAGGTCCGAATTACATGCGATTCAGTATTTATATGAAATTAAGAATAATTTGAATCAATATCCACTCAAATATGGTTATCGACGAAAGTTTAACAAACAATTAAATTTCATCGCAAAATATATTTCGTGGCCACTCCTCTGCATTCTTTGGGTAAACGGATTGTCACTCTTTCTATTGCCTCCAATTATCGCATATCTGTTACCAAACTCTGAGTATTCACTTATTTATATAATATTTTGGAACATTTGTACCTTTTGCTATGTAATAGACTTTTATATAATAATTTTGGGAATGTTTAAAATATTTTATTTAACATTAATTCACTTAAAATATGAGTTCAAACAATTGAATGGCGAGATCTCAAAATGCGTTTCATTGGATAACAGCAAAAGACTCAAACAGTTATTATCTCAACACAACTCTGTTTGCATTTCAACCGCAAAATTGAATTCATCGTTTAATTACTATATTCTTGTATTTTATGTTTTGGCAAAACCTGCCTTAAATATAATGATATACGTATCGCACGCACCGGACTCACAAATATTCACCCGATTAGCGACAGCTATCATATTCACGGCCTGTCTTTCAATCATCTTCACAATCAATTTGTTGTGCGCTTCAGTCACTACCGCCGCTCATAAACCCCTCAAAACTCTTCACAAATCATTCAAAATGAAGAGTCTCTCAATTATTATGAAACTAAAAGTAATCGCTTTTATTGAAAAACTGTCGGAAAAGTCAATCGGTTTTTATTGTTATAAATGGTATCCAATTAATAATTACGAGTTTTATGAATACCTGTGCGGTTGGGCTTATAATTATTTTTTGATCATGATCTTTTTAAGGAAAAGGGGATATATTAAATAAACCAAGATCATTAAACAAACACTTTAACTGTAACAAAATTCATTTGAATTATAAATATATATAATAATAAACACATTTTAATTTGATAAACTAGCAAGCATGTATCAGTAAATAAAGTAATTAATAAAAGAACCTGTCATCAATCTTTATATATTTTCAAATTATATGTCGTTTCTAAGATATGTTCTTAATATTAATTAAAATACTTTTATTCAAATGAAAAGATACTAAAATATAACTGAAAATTGTTGCTCGTAAATCCTAAAAACTTGGTATTTTTCACCATGATAATTATTACAAACAAATTTAATTCATAAGTTATAAAAGTTATATAAGTTTTTATTAATGACATTTCTGATTAATGATTGATGTTAATGATAGTTCAATTGCTTAAGACGTGGTTTGGGATCTAACAATAAATTGAATGACGTTGGACAATTCAGCTTTTAAGTATTGTAATTTCATAACTTTAAATCAATGTCTGACTTACTTTTCAATCAATATTTATAATTAACTAAAATTATAATTCAATTGAGTAATAATGAAGACTCTAATGAAACTAATAGTCATTAAATTCAATGTTTTTCTCGCATTACGTGCAAACTGTATATCGTTTCAGGTTTTTATTTTTTGTTTATATATCGAAACAAATACAAAGTTTACGTTAAGTATTTGTATTTGAATATAAATTTTTGTTTGTAGTGTCCATACGATGGACCTGAATATGGATTGAAAAAAGTTGGCTTTCATTGGCTTGAAGTTCGATCCGACCAAAAGTTTGCTCTCATTTTTAATTCTTGAAAACAATGGAATTGTTCACCATGGTATATATTAAAATTAAATTCAAATCTTATTTTATCATTTTACATATTCGTGACTTTGAAAAATATAAGGTCTTCTTAACGACATTCCATGTCATTAATTGATCTAGTTGATTGGCTAAAACTCGATTAGGATTGAATAATAAATTGATAGACCTTGAACAATTTAGCTTTTAATTCCTATACTAAAAATTCTTTTCACTGAATATTTATAATTAAGTTAAATATGAATTCATTGCCAAATAATTAAGATTCTAATGATTCAAATAATCATTAAATTCAAAGTTTTTTTGTTTGCATTGCGTGAGAAATGTATGTATATTCTGTATATTCTGTGTTTATTTAACTTTAGATAATTTTATATGAATATAGATTTTTATGCCATTCTGTGTGTGATATCCATACGATGGACCTCAACATGAATCCAAAAAAGTGGGCTATCGTTCGCTTGAGGTTCGGTCCGACAAACTCTGACCTCAATGTCGACAATAATATCGATCAAAAAAATTTCACAAAATTGGAAAAATCGTTAACAAAAACTCTTTTTCTAATTTCTCCCTCATTTGGGGACTACTTAATGGGAAATCGACCAAAAGTTCGCAAAAGACTCGCATTTTTAATCAAATTCCTCGCTTTTCTCAATACCATCAGATTTTTGACTTCGGCCATAATCAACACACCTTTAGTTGTGTCACTCATGAGTGATGCCAATCATCTGTTGGGCAATCAATTTCTTATTTCGTGTCTCTTCAGTTCTGGAGCTTTTATTTGCAACACAATTCTTGGAGGACTCACTCTTATTCTGGACATTAAATCCGAGTTATATGCGATTCAATACTTATATGATATTAAGAATAATTTGAAACAATATCCACTCAAATATGGTTATTACCGAAAGTTTTACAGACAATTGAATTTCATCGCAAAATACATATCGTGGCCACTCCTCTACACTCTTTGGGTGAACGCGTCGTCACTTTTCCTTTTACCTCCAATTATAGCATATTTATTACCAAACTCTGAGTATTCACTGATTTTTGTAATATTTTGGGACTTTTGTGTCTTATTCTATGTAATAGATTTTTATATAATACTTATCGGAATGTTTAAAATTTTTTATTTAACATTAATTCACTTAAAATATGAATTCAAACAATTGAATGACGAGATCTCAAAATGCATTTCAATGGATGACAGCAATGGACTCAAACAGTTATTATTTCAACACAACTCTGTTTGCATTTCAACCGCAAAATTGAATTCATCGTTCAATTATTATATTCTTGTGTTTTATGTTTTGGCAAAACCTGCATTAAATATATTGGTATACGTATCGCACGCACCGGACTCACAAATATTCACCCGATTAGCGACAGGTATTATATTCGTGGCCTGTCTTTCAGTGGTCTTCACAATCAATCTTTTGTGTGCTTCAGTCACTACTGCCGCTCATAAACCCCTTAAAACGCTTTATCTTTCTTTCAAAATGAAGAGTCCGACTCTTTTTATGAAACTAAAAGTAATCGCTTTTATTGAAAAACTGTCGGAAAAGTCAATCGGTTTTTATTGCTATAAATTATATCCAATGAATAATTACGAGTTTTACAAATACCTGTGCGGTTGGGCTTATAATTATTTTTTGATCATCCTCTTTTTAAGGAAAAGGGGATATATTAAATGAAGCTATTAAATAAACACATCAAGACGGCTTGGACTTACGAAGAAAATAGTATGCACATTAATAATTGGTAAATAAAATTAATGATATAAAAAACTTGTCATCGATTGTAATGTATCTTATTTTATAGCATCAAATGATATGTCGTTTCTAATATCTGTTCTTAATATTAATTAAAAATAAATGACATTAAAATAAATGTGAAAATTATTTCTTTCAATTACAAAAATCATTGTAATGTTTACCATGGTCAATATTATAAACATAATTAAATGATTATTCTTTTTTGTGAAAAATATAATTTTTTAAAGACTTTTAATAGAATCCAGGTTCTTAACCTGTTAACTGATATATTTTAATTATATGAAACACGAATGACCTTGATCAATTCAGCATTTAATTCATATAAAACTGTAAATGAATGCCTAAATTACTTTTCAATGAATATTTCAAATAAACTAAAATCTCAATTAATTGTGAAATAATGAAGACTCTAATGATTTAAATTGTAATTAATTCCAAGTTTTCTTCCATTGCGTGCAAATAGTATATCGGTTCTGCTTTTTATTTTTGATTAGATATCGAAACAAATATAGAATTCTCTATCAATACGATGGACCTAAATATGGGTAAAAAAAAGTGGACAAATGTTCGCTTGAGGTTCGGTCCAAAAAATTCTAACCTCAATTGAATTTCATCGCAAAATATATATCGTGGCCACTCCTCTACACTCTTTCGGTAAATGCATTGTCACTCTTACTTCTTCCTCCAATTATAGCATATCTATTACCAAACTCTGAGTATTCACTGATTTCTGTAATATTTTGGAACATTTCTGTCTTTTTCTATATAATAAACTTTTATATAGTACTCATCGGAATGTTTAAAATATTTTATTTAACATTAATTTACTTAAAATATGAGTTCAAACAATTGAATGACGAGATCTCAAAATGCGTTTCAATGGATAACAGCAAAGTACTCAAACAGTTGTTATCTCAACACAACTCTGTTTGCATTTCAACTGCAAAATTGAATTCATTGTTTAATTACTATATTCTTGTGTTTTATGTTATGGCAAAACCGGTGTTAAATATGTTGGTATACGTATCGCACGCACCGGACTCACAAATATTCACCCGATTAGCGACAGCTATCATATTCATAGCCTGTCTTTCAGTGATCTTCACATTTAATCTGTTGTGCGCTTCAGTCACTACCGCCGCTCATAAACCCCTCAAAACTTTTCACAAGTCATTCAAAATGAAGAGTCTCTCACTTATTATGAAACTAAAAGAAAGAGGGGATTTATTAAATGAAACAAGATTATTAAACAAACACTTCAACTGTAACAAAATACTTCATGAAAGCACATATTAGTGAATAGAGTAATTAATTTCTTTTAATTTTCATATCTTTCATCACATGTTTTGTTTCTAAAATCTATTTTTGATATCAATTAACAAATTTTAGTTCAAATGAAGAGACATTAAAAAAACAAATAAAATTATCGAAATCCCTGAAATTAATTGTAATATTTCACCATGTTCAATATTAAAAACAAGCTTAAATCATGTTTACATTTTGGTGACTTCCGTGTAAGAATATAATGTTTTTTTAATGACATATCCTTGGTAGTCATGAGTTTATATATTTTAATATCATAGGACACGATTTGGTATCTCAAATTGAATGACATTGGCCAATCACAATTTTAATTCATGTAATTTCATAACTTTAAATCAATTTCTTACATACTTTTCACTCAATATTTATATAATTAACTAAAATTAGAATTGAATTATAAAATAATATCATAAGACTCTAATGAAAAAAAACAGTCATTAAATGCAAAGTTTTTTTTTCTTCACATTCCCTGCAAATAGTGTATTGATTCTGGTTTTAAATTTTTGTTTAGTTATCCGAACAATATTTGAATATAAATTTTTATAGCATTCTTTGTGTGGTGTCCAACCGATAGACACGAATATGGATACAAAAAATTGGGCTTTAGTTCGCTTGAAGTTCGGTCCGACAAACTCTGACCTCAATGTCGACAATAATAGTATCGATCAAAAAAACTTCACAAAATTGGAAAAATCGTTAACAAAAACACTTTTTCTAATTTCTCCCTCATTTGGGGACTACTTAATGGGGAATCGACCAAAAGTTCGCAAAAGACTCGCATTTGTGATCAAATTCATCGTTTTTCTCAATACCATCAGATATATGACATCAGCGATAATCAACACACCATTTGTTGTGTCCCTCATGAGTGATGCCAATCATCTGTTGGGAAATCAATTTCTTATATCATTGCTCTTTAGTTTCGGAGCTTTAATTTGTAACACTATTATTGGAGGTCTCACTCAGATTCTGGACATGAAATCCGAGTTATATGCGATTCAATACTTATATGATATTAAGAATAATTTGAATCAATATCCACTTAAATATGATTATCGAAAAAAGTTTTACAAACAATTGAATTTCATCGCAAAATACATGTCGTGGCCACTCCTCTGCACTCTTTCGGTAAACGCATCGTCACTCTTCCTTTTGCCTCCAATAATCGCATATCTATTACCAAATTCTGAGTATTCATTGATTTGTGTAATATTTTGGAGCTTTTGTGTCATATTCTATATAATTGATTTTTATATAATAGTTTTGGGAATGTTTAAACTTTTTTATTTAACATTAATTCACTTAAAATATGAGTTCAAACAATTGAATGACGAGATCTCAAAATGCGTTTCAATGGATGACAGCAAAGGACTCAAACAGTTGTTATCTCAACACAACTCCGTTTGCATTTCAACTGCAAAATTGAATTCATCGTTCAATTACTATATTCTTGTGTTTTATGTTTTGGCAAAACCGGTGTTAAATATATTGGTATACGTAACCCATGCACCGGACTCACAAATATTTACCCGATTGGGAACAGCTATCATATTCGTGGCCTGTCTTTCAGTGATCTTCACAATCAATCTGTTGTGCGCTTCAGTCACTTCTGCTGCTCATAAACCCCTCAAAACTCTTTACAAATCAATTAAAATGAAGAGTTTATATCCTATTATGAAACTAAAAGTAATCGCTTTTATTGAAAAACTGTCGGAAAAGTCAATCGGTTTTTATTGCTATAAATTATATCCAATGAATAATTACGAGTTTTATAAATACCTGTGCGGTTGGGCTTATAATTATTTTTTGATCATGATCTTTTTAAGGAAAAGGGGATTTATTAAATGAACCAAAATAATTGACTGGAAAATCAACTGTAATAAAGTATTTTAAGTGAATAGCAAGCAAATATTAGTAAATAAAGTAATTAATGAAATTCAGCGAAACCTGTAAATAATTTTCATGTTTTGTTTTCAAATGATATATCGTTTCTAAGATCTGTTCTTATTATTGATTTAAAGATTTTTATTCAAATTAAAAGACATTAAAACCCATCAAAATATTATTGCTCTAAATTCTTAAAAACAATGAAATTTTTACCATGGTAATTATTAAAAACAAATCAAAATGATTTTTCATTTTCGTGACTTTGAAAAATAAAATCTTATAAATGACGTTTCATATTATGATTGATCTAGTTAATTGCATAAAACTCGATTAGAATTGACCTTGATCAATTGAGCTTTGTTCATATAAGACTGGATTTCTATTTCTCAATTGTTTACCATTTCACTGAATATTTATGATTAATTGAAATCTCAATTCATATTATCATTAAATTCAAAATTTCCTTAGAATTTCGTGCAAACAGTATATCGATTCTGGTTTTTATTTATGTTTAAATATCATAACAAATATTTAAATATAGATTTTTATGCCATTCTGTGTGTAGTGTCCTTACGATGGGTCTAAATATGAATTCAAAAATATGGGATTCCGTTCGCTTGAAGTTCGGTCCGACAAACACTAACCTAAATGTCGACAATAATAACGAACAAAAAAATTTCACAAAATTGGAAAAATCGTTAACAAAAACACTTTATCTAATTTCTCCCTCATTTGAGGACTACTTAAGTGGGAACCGACCAAAAGTTCGCAAAAGATTCTCAATTTTAATCAAATTCCTCGCATTTCTCAATACCATCAGATATTTGTCATCAGCGATAATCAATACACCATTTGTTGTAAACCTCATGAGTGATGCCAATCATCTTTTGGGCAATAAATCTCTTATTTCGTGTCTCTTCAGTTCCGGATGTTTAATAGGGAACGCAATTCTTGGAGGTCTGACTCTTACTCAAGAAATGAGGTCCGAATTACATGCGATTCAGTATTTATATGAAATTAAGAATAATTTGAATCAATATCCACTCAAATATGGTTATCGACGAAAGTTTAACAAACAATTAAATTTCATCGCAAAATATATTTCGTGGCCACTCCTCTGCATTCTTTGGGTAAACGGATTGTCACTCTTTCTATTGCCTCCAATTATCGCATATCTGTTACCAAACTCTGAGTATTCACTTATTTATATAATATTTTGGAACATTTGTACCTTTTGCTATGTAATAGACTTTTATATAATAATTTTGGGAATGTTTAAAATATTTTATTTAACATTAATTCACTTAAAATATGAGTTCAAACAATTGAATGGCGAGATCTCAAAATGCGTTTCATTGGATAACAGCAAAAGACTCAAACAGTTATTATCTCAACACAACTCTGTTTGCATTTCAACCGCAAAATTGAATTCATCGTTTAATTACTATATTCTTGTATTTTATGTTTTGGCAAAACCTGCCTTAAATATAATGATATACGTATCGCACGCACCGGACTCACAAATATTCACCCGATTAGCGACAGCTATCATATTCACGGCCTGTCTTTCAATCATCTTCACAATCAATTTGTTGTGCGCTTCAGTCACTACCGCCGCTCATAAACCCCTCAAAACTCTTCACAAATCATTCAAAATGAAGAGTCTCTCAATTATTATGAAACTAAAAGTAATCGCTTTTATTGAAAAACTGTCGGAAAAGTCAATCGGTTTTTATTGTTATAAATGGTATCCAATTAATAATTACGAGTTTTATGAATACCTGTGCGGTTGGGCTTATAATTATTTTTTGATCATGATCTTTTTAAGGAAAAGGGGATATATTAAATAAACCAAGATCATTAAACAAACACTTTAACTGTAACAAAATTCATTTGAATTATAAATATATATAATAATAAACACATTTTAATTTGATAAACTAGCAAGCATGTATCAGTAAATAAAGTAATTAATAAAAGAACCTGTCATCAATCTTTATATATTTTCAAATTATATGTCGTTTCTAAGATATGTTCTTAATATTAATTAAAATACTTTTATTCAAATGAAAAGATACTAAAATATAACTGAAAATTGTTGCTCGTAAATCCTAAAAACTTGGTATTTTTCACCATGATAATTATTACAAACAAATTTAATTCATAAGTTATAAAAGTTATATAAGTTTTTATTAATGACATTTCTGATTAATGATTGATGTTAATGATAGTTCAATTGCTTAAGACGTGGTTTGGGATCTAACAATAAATTGAATGACGTTGGACAATTCAGCTTTTAAGTATTGTAATTTCATAACTTTAAATCAATGTCTGACTTACTTTTCAATCAATATTTATAATTAACTAAAATTATAATTCAATTGAGTAATAATGAAGACTCTAATGAAACTAATAGTCATTAAATTCAATGTTTTTCTCGCATTACGTGCAAACTGTATATCGTTTCAGGTTTTTATTTTTTGTTTATATATCGAAACAAATACAAAGTTTACGTTAAGTATTTGTATTTGAATATAAATTTTTGTTTGTAGTGTCCATACGATGGACCTGAATATGGATTGAAAAAAGTTGGCTTTCATTGGCTTGAAGTTCGATCCGACCAAAAGTTTGCTCTCATTTTTAATTCTTGAAAACAATGGAATTGTTCACCATGGTATATATTAAAATTAAATTCAAATCTTATTTTATCATTTTACATATTCGTGACTTTGAAAAATATAAGGTCTTCTTAACGACATTCCATGTCATTAATTGATCTAGTTGATTGGCTAAAACTCGATTAGGATTGAATAATAAATTGATAGACCTTGAACAATTTAGCTTTTAATTCCTATACTAAAAATTCTTTTCACTGAATATTTATAATTAAGTTAAATATGAATTCATTGCCAAATAATTAAGATTCTAATGATTCAAATAATCATTAAATTCAAAGTTTTTTTGTTTGCATTGCGTGAGAAATGTATGTATATTCTGTATATTCTGTGTTTATTTAACTTTAGATAATTTTATATGAATATAGATTTTTATGCCATTCTGTGTGTGATATCCATACGATGGACCTCAACATGAATCCAAAAAAGTGGGCTATCGTTCGCTTGAGGTTCGGTCCGACAAACTCTGACCTCAATGTCGACAATAATATCGATCAAAAAAATTTCACAAAATTGGAAAAATCGTTAACAAAAACTCTTTTTCTAATTTCTCCCTCATTTGGGGACTACTTAATGGGAAATCGACCAAAAGTTCGCAAAAGACTCGCATTTTTAATCAAATTCCTCGCTTTTCTCAATACCATCAGATTTTTGACTTCGGCCATAATCAACACACCTTTAGTTGTGTCACTCATGAGTGATGCCAATCATCTGTTGGGCAATCAATTTCTTATTTCGTGTCTCTTCAGTTCTGGAGCTTTTATTTGCAACACAATTCTTGGAGGACTCACTCTTATTCTGGACATTAAATCCGAGTTATATGCGATTCAATACTTATATGATATTAAGAATAATTTGAAACAATATCCACTCAAATATGGTTATTACCGAAAGTTTTACAGACAATTGAATTTCATCGCAAAATACATATCGTGGCCACTCCTCTACACTCTTTGGGTGAACGCGTCGTCACTTTTCCTTTTACCTCCAATTATAGCATATTTATTACCAAACTCTGAGTATTCACTGATTTTTGTAATATTTTGGGACTTTTGTGTCTTATTCTATGTAATAGATTTTTATATAATACTTATCGGAATGTTTAAAATTTTTTATTTAACATTAATTCACTTAAAATATGAATTCAAACAATTGAATGACGAGATCTCAAAATGCATTTCAATGGATGACAGCAATGGACTCAAACAGTTATTATTTCAACACAACTCTGTTTGCATTTCAACCGCAAAATTGAATTCATCGTTCAATTATTATATTCTTGTGTTTTATGTTTTGGCAAAACCTGCATTAAATATATTGGTATACGTATCGCACGCACCGGACTCACAAATATTCACCCGATTAGCGACAGGTATTATATTCGTGGCCTGTCTTTCAGTGGTCTTCACAATCAATCTTTTGTGTGCTTCAGTCACTACTGCCGCTCATAAACCCCTTAAAACGCTTTATCTTTCTTTCAAAATGAAGAGTCCGACTCTTTTTATGAAACTAAAAGTAATCGCTTTTATTGAAAAACTGTCGGAAAAGTCAATCGGTTTTTATTGCTATAAATTATATCCAATGAATAATTACGAGTTTTACAAATACCTGTGCGGTTGGGCTTATAATTATTTTTTGATCATCCTCTTTTTAAGGAAAAGGGGATATATTAAATGAAGCTATTAAATAAACACATCAAGACGGCTTGGACTTACGAAGAAAATAGTATGCACATTAATAATTGGTAAATAAAATTAATGATATAAAAAACTTGTCATCGATTGTAATGTATCTTATTTTATAGCATCAAATGATATGTCGTTTCTAATATCTGTTCTTAATATTAATTAAAAATAAATGACATTAAAATAAATGTGAAAATTATTTCTTTCAATTACAAAAATCATTGTAATGTTTACCATGGTCAATATTATAAACATAATTAAATGATTATTCTTTTTTGTGAAAAATATAATTTTTTAAAGACTTTTAATAGAATCCAGGTTCTTAACCTGTTAACTGATATATTTTAATTATATGAAACACGAATGACCTTGATCAATTCAGCATTTAATTCATATAAAACTGTAAATGAATGCCTAAATTACTTTTCAATGAATATTTCAAATAAACTAAAATCTCAATTAATTGTGAAATAATGAAGACTCTAATGATTTAAATTGTAATTAATTCCAAGTTTTCTTCCATTGCGTGCAAATAGTATATCGGTTCTGCTTTTTATTTTTGATTAGATATCGAAACAAATATAGAATTCTCTATCAATACGATGGACCTAAATATGGGTAAAAAAAAGTGGACAAATGTTCGCTTGAGGTTCGGTCCAAAAAATTCTAACCTCAATTGAATTTCATCGCAAAATATATATCGTGGCCACTCCTCTACACTCTTTCGGTAAATGCATTGTCACTCTTACTTCTTCCTCCAATTATAGCATATCTATTACCAAACTCTGAGTATTCACTGATTTCTGTAATATTTTGGAACATTTCTGTCTTTTTCTATATAATAAACTTTTATATAGTACTCATCGGAATGTTTAAAATATTTTATTTAACATTAATTTACTTAAAATATGAGTTCAAACAATTGAATGACGAGATCTCAAAATGCGTTTCAATGGATAACAGCAAAGTACTCAAACAGTTGTTATCTCAACACAACTCTGTTTGCATTTCAACTGCAAAATTGAATTCATTGTTTAATTACTATATTCTTGTGTTTTATGTTATGGCAAAACCGGTGTTAAATATGTTGGTATACGTATCGCACGCACCGGACTCACAAATATTCACCCGATTAGCGACAGCTATCATATTCATAGCCTGTCTTTCAGTGATCTTCACATTTAATCTGTTGTGCGCTTCAGTCACTACCGCCGCTCATAAACCCCTCAAAACTTTTCACAAGTCATTCAAAATGAAGAGTCTCTCACTTATTATGAAACTAAAAGAAAGAGGGGATTTATTAAATGAAACAAGATTATTAAACAAACACTTCAACTGTAACAAAATACTTCATGAAAGCACATATTAGTGAATAGAGTAATTAATTTCTTTTAATTTTCATATCTTTCATCACATGTTTTGTTTCTAAAATCTATTTTTGATATCAATTAACAAATTTTAGTTCAAATGAAGAGACATTAAAAAAACAAATAAAATTATCGAAATCCCTGAAATTAATTGTAATATTTCACCATGTTCAATATTAAAAACAAGCTTAAATCATGTTTACATTTTGGTGACTTCCGTGTAAGAATATAATGTTTTTTTAATGACATATCCTTGGTAGTCATGAGTTTATATATTTTAATATCATAGGACACGATTTGGTATCTCAAATTGAATGACATTGGCCAATCACAATTTTAATTCATGTAATTTCATAACTTTAAATCAATTTCTTACATACTTTTCACTCAATATTTATATAATTAACTAAAATTAGAATTGAATTATAAAATAATATCATAAGACTCTAATGAAAAAAAACAGTCATTAAATGCAAAGTTTTTTTTTCTTCACATTCCCTGCAAATAGTGTATTGATTCTGGTTTTAAATTTTTGTTTAGTTATCCGAACAATATTTGAATATAAATTTTTATAGCATTCTTTGTGTGGTGTCCAACCGATAGACACGAATATGGATACAAAAAATTGGGCTTTAGTTCGCTTGAAGTTCGGTCCGACAAACTCTGACCTCAATGTCGACAATAATAGTATCGATCAAAAAAACTTCACAAAATTGGAAAAATCGTTAACAAAAACACTTTTTCTAATTTCTCCCTCATTTGGGGACTACTTAATGGGGAA
>JAQIXV010000542.1:0-29393 GCA_034700625.1 Tectocepheus velatus | reverse complement strand
ATTTTTATATCACTTTTGAAATCGATTGAAATATCAGTGAATCTAATGTATGAAAGACTTTAAGATCGATATTATAGAGAGTAATGACAATCTCAGAGAGAAAATAATGTAATAGTTTTTGTGCGAAAACTATAGAATATTCTGTAAATTATGTTATGAATAGTGAATGAGTTTATGAGAAGAAACAAAACGAAAAAATTTTGTACTCCGAGTGAAGAGTAGTCTATCCACTGAATGTGAGCGCAATATAGAGACATAACTCACAAAATGAAGAGGAAAGGGTATAAATGTACTGAAAATTTATTTTTACACAAATTCACAGATAAAATAAACACTGAAATGGATGTATGTGCCGATGGCTGTACCTCTTTAGATGCTTATGTTTGAATGGAGGTGAACCTTGGTAATTCACCTTCAAATGAATAGTCTATTTTAGATCATTTATATGTACGTCCATTTAGTTTTCAGAGTTACAGTTGTTTTTTATTTTTGAATTGAAAAACGTGTCGTTCCGTTCCAACAGAGCCTAACATTATATCTCTTAATGAATTATTTATGACATAAACAGTAATCCATTTCCATATTTTGAGAGTCGATGAAATCGTTTTTAGTTATATAATAAATGTCCGCAAAAAATGGTTTCGAAAAAAATTGAACTCAAATCTGAAAAAATGCTTTTTTTGACAGTTTTCATGTTCTGTCCACTTATGGGGAAACACATAAATTTAAAGAAAATATATTCTCTCTCTTGGATTAAAAGATTGACCTAGATAGCTGTGAAAGTTTCTGTATATAAATTGCCAGCTTTTTTCAAATATTGATCCTGGGTATTTTTAGAAACATCTAAATTAATATGTTCTGCAATTAAATGGATATATTTGAGCGAAAATATTCTGTTCAGTGATTTTGTAATTTCAATGCAAATAACAGAAAATTGTGTGAATATGTCTCTTCTTCTCCGACTCCCTCTCCAATCAAATATTCTTTTGAATTGATTTCAATTAAAGCCAGTATTCAAACAATGCAATGATTTTCAATAGTTTTGTGTTTAGGATCTTTCCTCTGATTCTTATCATCAAAACTAATACCATTACGTGATCTCAACAGTTATATGCTGTGCTCTCAAGCCTGAGCTATGAGACACAGCCTTCTGTGCTGTTTGGAGACCTTTATCTATGAGTGAATTGAAATCTAATGAATAGATTTTTGTCTTTTCTTCTGGTTTTAGAGGCACGGAATTTATATATCTATAGATTCTATACGAATATATGAGTTATATATATATATATAATATATATATGTGTATATGAGTTGATAGCAGAGGAATTGTGTGGCAAAGAGAAGAAGAATTAAATGAAAAAATCATTTATTCATTCATTTGTATAATCGTATGCTTCAGAACAGATCCAAATAAGTAGTCGAAGAATAATCACCAGAGTCTTAGACAACAATTATATTCAAATCAATTATTCAGTTTCTTAATGCCCTAAAGAAGACTCTTTTCGTGACTGAGCAAAGAATTTCCTGAGTCTTATTCAGATTTTACTCCAAAATTGTTTTGTATTAAAAATTTTCTGTTTTTTAGTTTTAAATAAATGTTTGCATAAATTTTGTTATATTTTTTGCTGAAAATAAAAATAAAATTTATGTAAATTTGAGGATATTTTTGATCTGTTGTTGTTCTGAGGATTTCCATCAGAAGGAGAGATAAATAAATTGGATTTTAGAGGACAGGCTCTTATGGTTTGTTATTATGTATTGTTTTTGGTGAGACAATCGATAAAAATAATTCTTATTCTGCGCTCGTCTTCGCACTAAATCAAAAATTGCGAAAAAATATGTAAATTCTGTTTCGGATCAGAATATTCTGTGCATTTGATTCTATGATTCTCTGGGAAGGAATTCTTTCAAGAATTTAATCAAATTTTTTTCCTCAGTATTTGATTTGAGTATTATTTCAATTGGATTGGGATTATGTATACACAGAGGGAAAGGTCATATTTCAAAGGATTGGATGCGTGTCCGACCTTCTCGTATACAAAAGTATTTAATTTTGGTTAACGTCTTACTCTTATTCTGAGCAAAACTATTCGCTGTTTGTTATCATTATTAATGACATTATATCTCTTTTCTGATGTCTATTTGAAATAATGTTTTCGAAAGTTTTTTGTTGTTTAAGATTTGCATTAAATTTGTTGTTAATAAAAAATAATCTTGATAAATGTTTTTTCAAACATTTGTAGGAATACTCAGTTCAGGTGACGTTCAGAGAGCAATGGAATGACAATCGGCTGCAGTTCGACGATATGAAGGGCCAAATCCGTTATCTGGTGCTAACAGATCCCAATAGGATTTGGAAACCGGACTTATTCTTCTCCAATGAAAAGGAGGGCCACTTTCATGAGATAATTATGCCTAACGTTTTGCTCCGGATTTATCCAAATGGAAACGTCTTATACTCAATTCGTATATCATTAGGTATTTTTCGTACCGATTATCTACTCCTCTGTCAGCCCATTTGCATGATAGCACCGGGGTAACCATCAGAATCTACCAAGAAACCTGAACAATCTAACTGGTTATGGGTTTGATTAACTTTGATATGAGAGCAATTCGATTGTATAAGCTTTGATTTTGTATAAGGATGGTTTTATGTTGCTAGGTAATCAGCTTGAGTGGATTCTTGGTTATTCCCCTGGTGAAATCTGGGATAAAAATTTTCTCTTTATATCGAATTTATGTTAATTTTATTCAAATATTCCAATTATATTGATTGCTATGTCGTTCCCTTTCTCTCTTATGCTGTGCCATCACTTGTGCTCTTATGGTGTGCTACAGTACTCGCCTGTCCAATGGATCTGAAATACTATCCATTAGATAATCAAATTTGTTCCATACAAATGGCCAGCTGTAAGTATATATACATTTTTAATAAAATTATTATTCTGTGCTCTTATTCTGTTCTTTTAGAAATTCTTTTTTATTGTATTTTTAGTTTATCTCAAATTTTAGTCTATTTTTTCTTTTCGTCTGAAAATCGATTGAAAAATAATTTATGAAAATTTAATTTTAGACTTCATTTCGTTCATTGGATTTCTTGAGTCTTAATATTCTTCAAAATTATTCTTATCTTTTGTATTGAATTTTGAATTATATTTTTTTCACTTCAATTATAGTTTGAATATATTTTTTAGTCGTTTTTATCGATTGATTTGGTTTTTTAGAGTCAATAATTGAATTATCGGATGAATTCAGTCCATGTTTTGCTTCTTTTATCCAATTTTATGCCACATTTTTTGCTTATAAGACATTTAATGTCGAAAAAGTGTTAATCAGTTTATAGAAAAATCTCAGAAATGTTTTATTCAAGGCTCAGATCATTAAGACTTTCCATTCAGTGAAAGCCCAGTGTTTCAGACGTATGTCAGCAAACATTTTCAGTGCACTTTTTTCTCTCTCCCTTTCCCTCTCTGCAAATGTCAGCACTTTTTTCTCTGTCTATCGATTCGTTTAATAGCTTTTCTTTTCAGAGATTTCTGAAACTATTTCCGGATTTTTAGAACTAATTTCAAAAATAATTTTCTTTGTTTTGACGACTATTTGATTGGATTTCAATTTATTTTCTATTTAGACGGCTATACGACTGACGACTTGGTTTTTCTTTGGAAAGAAGGTGACCCTGTACAAGTCACAAAGAACCTTCACCTGCCACGTTTCACTTTACAAAAGTACCTGACCGCTTATTGCACCAGTCGCACAAATACAGGTAAAAATTATCTAAATAAATTAATTTTTTAAATGACCTTACCAAGATAGAATGTGCCACACCTTGGTTATGTTTTAATGAGGATGTATTCAGACTAGTTCTATTTTTTCTAATGGAATCTGTGAAAAGGAATTCCATAAATCATTTTTAATGGTTTGACATTTCTATCACATGCCTTATTGCTGTTTCTGGAATTTGATCTTGTTAGGTTTTCTATTTTCAAATCATATTTTGATGAATAGAATTGATCTGAAATTTTTTTGGGAAACTGTAAATAAATTGATAGAAAATTTTTCTCTGAATTTAAGAGAAATCTTTTGAAAATGATTTCCAAAGAAATATCTGTTATTTGAATGACAGCCGAGTATTAAATTCCAGACATAAATACTATTCTTGTATTGAATTCCGTTTTGGAAAATGCTTTTCCTCTTTGGGAAGACTGAACCGACCTCTGGACACATGACACGTATTTATAGGATTGGATCAGACTATAGATTATTGGAAGAGATATCTCCCAAAACATATCAATTAAGAGGATATAAGACATAATTGAAATTTATTAGATTTCAGATTCCATTTATTGCTTGATAATGACCAGGATCGTTTCAAATCAAATAAGATCAATATTGATTTATATATCCTGGAATAGTTTCCTTAAGTTGTTAATTAATGGTAGTTTAGTTTTACCCGGGTTGTTTTGCGGGCTTTCATTAAGTGGTAATGTTAGAAATTAGCCCTACCCTGACTATTGCTGGGTAATATGAGCCTCAAATATCCTATCATCGATTCAATAGTTGTCTGCAATTCGTGACATTTGTCGCTCATATTCTTCTCATGTCTTCTGGAAATATATAACAGATATTTGTCTTCAGATATAATTTGTTGGAAATGTTTTCCATTTATTTTTCAGACAATATTTTTTGTCGTCTCTTATTATAGGATACCTTTGAATGAAAAACAATCTTTCATTTGATTGCGACTCAAATTTCTTTCGGGAGAAAAAACTCTATATTTTGTCGATGGGGGCTGACCTTGATTTAACCCTGTTAACTTTTTGATAATCAGTCAACAAATTGCCGGATTTGTTGCTGTATTTTTGTAATATAATATTATTTTCAATGTTTCTAAATTGACAACATATCAATTACCAAGCAAGTCTTTCTCCTCTGGCAATGATCCTGAGCATCCCTATCCTGAAGTGCTTTGCTTACTGTCTTGGGATTAGATCTATTGATCCGATGGGAGAGAAATAGTCGTCTCTTAAAGTCGTTTTCAGAGCATCTGATTGTGAGTTAACTCAACTTAAGAGCAAAAAAGTATTTTCAGACCAAAAATTGTGTTAAAAATTGAATCGATATTTTGTATGAAAAATATTTTCTTAAGGACAGGGACTCTGACTCTCAAGTGAGACATTCTGTGCGAGAAAAAGGTTTTTACTTATTTCTCTTATACCGGCTTATATGGTGTTCCACTTTTTTTTTGATTATTTTTTACTTCAATTTTATTCTTGTTTTTCTTCAACTGATGTCTTTTTGAAAGACTTTAATAATTTTTTTCTCTGTGTTTTCTTTTATTCTATCTTGGTTATTTTTTGTGAAAAATTGTCAAGGGATTAGGAATTTGATGAGAAAATGATTCGAGCATGATTGAATAAATTTTTCAAAATATCTAATTAATTCCCAGATGAAATAACTTTGAATTAAACTAATCAAGTTGAAAATTATTTACAGGCGAATACAGCTGCTTGAAAGTCGACCTGCAATTCAAGAGAGAATTCAGCTACTATTTGATCCAGATATACATCCCGTGCTGTATGTTAGTAATCGTCTCGTGGGTGTCCTTCTGGTTGGACCCGAATGCCATACCGGCTCGGGTTTCACTGGGTGTGACCACCTTGCTAACTATGGCCACACAGATATCTGGTATCAACTCTTCCCTACCGCCCGTCAGTTACACAAAAGCCATAGACGTTTGGACGGGTGTCTGTTTGACGTTCGTGTTCGGAGCGTTACTGGAATTCGCCCTGGTCAATTACGCCAGCAGGAGTGACGCCCACAGGGCAGCCCTCAAACAGCAGCAAGCAGCTTTTGCCGCACAACGCAAGTGGGATATCGAACACTCGCAAATCGATTCCGATCATATTGAAGACGGGTCCACTGCTTTTGCCATGGTATGTCTGTCCACTCCAGTTATAGCCCTTCCCATCATTTCTATTGATTTGATGGAATTTTTTTTTGAATTTAATTATTTTTATAATTCAATGAATTTTATTGTTTTTCTATGAAAATAAAATTAACGATAATTTCGATGCAATTATAGTCGACTCTACTCTGAAATCAATATTAAATTTGAATATAATTTTGTTTTGAATATAATTTTCTCTGAATTTTTCTATGAAAATGAATTTTCATGCAAAACGTAAACTATTTTTAATGGCTCTGAATAATGTCTGAAGTGTTTTTCCCCTAATTAAAGATATAAGGAATAAATTATAGAATATTCTGTGCGAAGGCGTTATTATATTTGCCCGGAATATAATGTCAATCCCAAGAATAATTTGTTTTAATTTTCATTCAATGATTTTCCAAACAATAGTATATTTGATTTGAAAATTTCGTGTAATTATTCTCTGATTAGAGTCCGATCCTATGAAACACAGGAATCGTATGGAAATGTTGTGTAATTATCAGTTAATTAGTCACTAATTCTGTAGTTGAGAGACAGTCATTGAAACACGACATCCCTGTTCACTGTGTTATCTATCTATTCATGAATTGTTGGAAACTATCCATCATTTATTTTATTCGTATTTTGTCTGTAAACTACTTTTACTTTTGTTCTTGAGTTTGAATTTTTGTCTGAAATTTTGTACTTATAATGAATTCAATGATTAATAGCTGGGAAAACATGTCTTCAGTTTTGTATGAATTACACGAAAAAGTTGTTAGACTTTTTGAGTTATGAAAACATTATTCTTGTTATAAGACGACTGACTGACTGACTATTCGCTTGGATTATATGTTTAGAAAAATATTTTTCAAATTCTTGTTATCTTTTTCATCAGTGTTTTGTCATTATTCCGGTGAAAATGACGTATAAATTAAAACTCACTTTTAATTATATAATGAATATTCATAAGGAATGGGGTGACACTTCACTCTCTCCCTTCTCTCTCTTTGAAAGGGAAAGGTTTTTGAGGGATTATGTCTCAGAATATGTTAATTTCAAACAACTTTTGAAATGAACCGGAATTTTGTTGAAAAGAACAGAATATAGAGATTCTCAGAAATTCTGTGTTAAGCCCTTTCATAGGATAGTCTTCTTTTTCAGATAAAAACCTAATTTGCTTTCCGTTGCATTCAATTCTAGATTATTATTATTTTGAGTAATTTTTCTACATTTCGAAAGACTGAAGGCTTTCCCTTTTATGGATGAAAAATGATCGTTGAATTGATGGCACAGAATATGAGGCTAAGGATGAGTAGGCATTCGTCTGAAGGCAGAGACATATCCGAAGGAATCGATTTAACTCTTCAACAGATTTGCTATAAAAGTATTGCAATAATAGAGAGAAAACAGTATTCCGTACGAAAAAAACTGAAGTTATTTATTGTGAATGCCTTTAGGGTAGTGTCAATAGAGTTGTACTGTTCCTCTATTTCCAGTCATCTCTTTCATCATCCAAGAGATGAAGGCATAGAGAAAAGCGCACAAAATAAGAGCGAGAACTGGCAGTGCATTCAATCAATAGTGTAGTTATAGACACGAAGTTTTGTGACCAATACATGAGTTATGCTATTCTTATGAGAAGTTTCTTTCTTTTGATTTGATTTTTCTATTGTATTGTAAGAGAAACAGAATTTTCGTTTCCTTTTATTCAAAGGAATATTTTTAGTACTTTTTTGGCAAATAATAAAACTTTTGACATATTTCTAGACTTATCACAAGAAATGTGTTTTTTGCTGTTAAATTGGTTTATGATTTTTTTGAGGCGTTTTCATCAAATCTATTATTATTTTACTTCTTATTCTGTGCTACTCTTTGGTCGGATTTTTATTTGATCTGTCATTTGCTTTGAATCTGAATTTTATTCTTCAATTTTATTTTCAGTTCAAAAGAATTGTAAAAAGATTTTTCTCGACTGAAAAATGCAAACAAAATCATAGATCCCTTTTCCCCTCCGACTATGCAGAGCCCCCTCTCCTCACGCATTGTCTGTTATTCCTATTGATTGGGAATTTATTTTTAGGATTCAATTGAAGCAAATCTTTGGATCCTTTTCTTGTTTGTCGAGAAGAATGACTTTAAGCAGAAATTTATTTCTTAAGACATAAGAAGAATATTCTGCTCTTGAAATGGATTTCTCTGTTTTTCTTCACTAATGAATAGTTGAATTGAGACTCAATTTGATAGCAAACAAATCATTTGAATAATAAATTGCTTTTTTCAAAAATAAATTGAAGAATGATTTAAATATTAAACAATCATTTCAGGCAATAAAATAATTGATTCAGAAATTCTGCAAGGTTAAATTCGATAGTTTGCTTTTCAAATAAGATACATGTACTTTTGGTGTAATTCTGTGATTTATGTGATTTGAATGGATGTTGATTAATTTATCTTGTTGATTTTTTTTTGCAGAGACCGTTAGTCCGTCACCATGGTGATCCCCATGGAGAGAAGCTGAGGGCCTGCGAGATACACGTATCCCTACCTAAGAAGAATTGGTGTAAGAGATGGTTATCAAAATTCCCGACCCGTTCCAAACGGATAGACGTAATATCAAGAATATTCTTCCCTCTGATGTTCGCTCTCTTCAATCTCGTCTATTGGACTACTTATCTCTTCCGCGAAGATATGCAGGACTTCTAAACTGCTTTTTGTAGTGTTTTAACCGAAAAATTAACCGAAGTATTGGTTTTTTAGATAAGAAATTGAAATCATTTTCTCAAATTTTTTGATGAATTGCTTTGAAATTATTGTGTCGATGGGTTTCCCGAAGCGAAACGAGAATTCTGTCAAAAAATTATTTAATTTTTTGTGAATTTGTTGTTTCGTCGGACTGACTGATAAAGGACTGTGTGCTTAGATGTATATCCTCTTGAATAAAGAGTCTATCGCTCTGTTCTCTATTGGGTCTCAGTTTTGATATGAAATTTGAAGACATTTTTATGTAAATATTTGATTGAATTTTACGTTCATTCCATTGATAAGAGAATTGTTGTGTTTTAATGAAGAAGTCATCGATTTTTTCTATACTATAATTATTATGTATAAAAATATATGACTGAAAAACATGTTATGATTTGTTTTGCTTATTATTACTGAAGTTATTGTTAGAAAATTGAATTTAAATCAAGAATTTCGTCACTCATTGATAAATGCCATCAATTATTGTGAAGAAACTCAACATTTGTTTGTATAGATTCGCGCAAAACATTTGTCTCAAAGAATATTCTGTATTTAAAAACACATTAAGATATGAATTTTATTCATCCATTAAATCAAAACATTTGATTCTATCATAATTTAAGTGAAGAAACGAGAAGAATAAGATATTAATGAATTTCATATTCAATTCAAACAAATCGTTGGAAAAATTATATTTAGTTTTTATTTTTGTATTTTGTTTTGCTTTTGGACTCATTTCTACTTTTCAAACATAAATGACATTCAATTAGACAAACGATAAGCTGAAGAAAAATAATGATCAGAATAGAGAAGAGGGGAAGGAATGAAGGATAGAGAGGATGTGCTCTTAATCGTCGCTCAAGTATTACAGGGCTTTCTATTTCATTATGTCTATTACAGTGACACAGCTTTGGGAACGGCATAAGAAAAGTTGTTGTTATGTTTTTCTTACGTGAATTGAGAGTCGAGAGTAAAGCAAAAGTAATACTCATTTAATGTTTTTTTCTTATGGCTCTCTGTTTACTTGGATTTGGATTTTAGCAATAGAATATAAAATGTTCTTGCAATCATTGAATCTATTTACTAGATTATTTGATGTTTAAAGAGCCTCTTCCATCACAATCCGGGTCTATTTTTATCTGAAATCCTGGAAAACGACTGATTCATGCGCACAGAAGGGATGACCTTTCATTTTCTGAAATATGTTCGGTTACCATGCTCATTTTCCAAGTTTAACTCTCGATATCAATCAACAAGATCAAAATTATGTAAATGGCTCGGATTGTTTTAAAATAATATTGTGTTCTAGCAAACAGTGATCAAGCTCAATTAGAAATCAATTTTTTCTATAGGAAAATTTTAAAACTAGAACAAATTGTTTTTGGGTATAATTTGAACATTATTTTGTTGTTGATTTAACCTGGTTGAATTTTTGATTGCGTTGGTGTTAATCAAGGAATGTTTTTAATGTAAAGGGACTGACGTTTTCGTTTGTATTGAATTTAATTTTTGAAAATGTTGTTTGAAATTCAATTCACTGTTGAGTTGAGTTTGAAATTCAAATTTTGAATTTTTATCTCGAAATACGTCTTTTGAATTCGATATCGAAATGTGAGTCCGAATAACGATAAAAAAAATTCTTGTTATTAGAGTTCATCGATCATCTCATCGCACAGACATCTCATTGAAAAATATGTATATCTTTCCAAACAAATAGATTTCAAAAATTCATTTAGAAATTTGAGATAAGAATTAAATTATTAGAAAATTATTGAAATAAATGAGAAAAAAGTTTTAAATTTTATAGAAAAATACAGTCGAACCCAAATTTACCCTTGTTACTCATCTTGATCCTGGTCATTTGCTCCGATTTCCGATAAAGTCTGTACAGTTCAATTATGTATGTTTTTATTGCTGGGTGAAAATGGGACAAACAAATTTGATCTTGTTTCTTATTTTGATCAAGATCATTTGAAAATGTAATCTACTTTTTTTGTTGACTGTTGTGATGCCAAACATTTTTTTTTCAATTGATTTCTTGGTTTTTGAATTAATTTGTAAATCAATTATACAAATGAAGAATAAAAGTCACAAAAACTGATGAGAATTGAAAAATCAATTTATGATTAAAAATGAATTTAAATAAAAAAAATTGAAACAAAAGTTTTGTAGAGAATTAATATACAGTCTAATGATTAATGAGATTATAATTAACTGTAATTTTGTTTAAAATATTTGAGAAATAAATTTGTTTTAAACTCTAAAAACATTTTGTTGTCATTAGCGCACAGGTTGTGCAGGATTATTGATCAAGGTAGTCCTGGCATTGAAATTCGATACACGATTTCCGATCCATTACTACCATTATCTGCGAGTCTTTGTTGAGAAGTCTTTGGATTTTATTATTCATTTGTTTTTCTGTTTTCTTAAGAGTTTTGAACAAAAAGTGTTTTGTTTTTATAGGAAAATGTTTTCTTGCATTCAATTCATTGCTTTGTTTTGTAAGTATTTTATTTAGTGATTGTTATCAATGCATTGATTGAAGGTTTTCCTCAATTCTGAACTTTTAATGAAGTGTCGGGTTTTGTGTTGTTTGTTGTGTCGGGTTATGAGACCATAAATAAGTCAAACCCTCTCAACACAAAGGATTGCGGCGTTTCTATTATGACCGCAAATGTAGACAACAATTGCTTTGAATGGCATAAAGAGATGATCTCGGATGTGATGACATCCAGGCTCCCAGTCGACGGCGAAGTACCCTGGATGGCATTCCTGGTCGTTAGCGAAACGGCGGGAAATAAGTTATGTGGGGGCGCTCTCATCGCTACCGAATGGGTTCTCACTGCTGCCCACTGTGTGAACAGGTATTAGGTATTCAGTCAAATGTTTGATTGAAAATATTTAATTCCTTGATAAAAGGGCTGACCAGGTTCAAATATTTTTCGGACGGGTGGACTCAGGCAAACCACCCAAACCTTATATGCCGGAGAAGGTAATTGTCCATGAACAGTATGAACGATTCAAAGATAACAAGTTCCTGTTGGACATCGCTTTGCTCAAGCTACAAAATCCGGTAGAATTGAGCAAGGACATGGACGCTCCATTTATAGAGACGATATGTCTGCCCGAAAAAGGGGAACCGTATTTCCCGGATGTGGAGGAATATGCGAGAATTGCCGGATGGGGCGGATTCGGAGAGAATGACTTTCGCACAGCATATGTCAAGTATCGGACCAATACTAAGGCTAAATTTGAAGAGGGTCAGATCCAGAATCAATTGCCTTTCATTACCAAGGTAGACCATCAACGGATTTGTCAAGTAAGGCTGTTGAATTGAGCAAGGTAAGTTTGTTGCAATGATAAGTTTACTACATTACAGGGCGACGAAGGATCGGCGGTCTGGCAGTACCAGAACGGAAAGGCTGTTCTCGTTGGCCTCATATCGGAGTTTCCTCTTCGATGGATAACTAACACAAGCGGCTGTCAGTTTGAGGACATCGATAAGGACCCGGATATCTATACTCTGATAACACCCGTTCCTCGTCTTATGGATTGGGTTATGGATAAAATTAATAATTATAAGAGTGATCTAGTCAAAAATTAGTTCGCTTATTATCCATTTCAGTTATCTCTAATTAAGTTATCTTGATACTTTTTTTTATAAAGTTTATTTATTAATACCCGGAGCATATCCAAAACTACACGTCACATGAAAAGTTAAATAATTGAAATATGGTTACGTTTCGTACTATTCCTTTATGTTTCCTAGGTAATTTTTTGTTAGAATGAATTTTTGTTTTTGTTTCAATTGAATTGAATTTTTGAATGATTTGATTGAATTTTATGGTCAGTTCTGAAAAATAAAGTTTAATTGATCGCAGTTTTAAATGTTGATAAAATGTTATCATGGTATAAATTTTCATTTATTTCAGGTTCAAAGACATACTTAGATTCAGATACCTTTGCATTGAAATTGAATACTCGATAGATGTTGTAATTTGCGATCAATTACCACATTATCGGTTTGTCTTTTAATTTTATTATTCATTTGTTTTACAGTTTTAATCAAAAATTGTATTAAAAATTAAATCTGTTTTTATAGGAAAATGTTTTCTTGCATTCAATTCATTGCTTTGTTTTGTGAGTATTTTTCAGAGATTTAAATCAATGAATTGAATGAAGATTTTCCTCAATTCTGAAATTTTATTTGATTTAATTGATTCAGTGCTGAGTTATGCGGTGTTTGTTGTCTACGGTTACGCCTCTATAGATGAGTCAAATCCTCTCAACACAAAGGATTGCGGCGTTTCTCTACTGACTTCAGAAGTGGACAACAGTTGCTTTGAATGGCATAAAGAGATGATTCTCAAATTGGAAGAGGACAGGCCAGCATTGCGGGGTGAGACACCTTGGATGGCACACATTGTATTTGTTTTGAATAAAAATATCAGCCGTTCTGACAACGAAATCGACGAATTGTAATCAAATTAATTTATTCCTTGATAAAACAGTTTCCTAACAATTTGATAAAAGAACTATAAACACTATAGTTATCTTGATACTTATATCAATTTCCTAAAATAGTTACGAAGAAAATGACAGAGATTTTTGTGGAGGGACTCTCATATCAAACCAATGGGTTCTTACTGCTGCCCACTGTTTCGAGGGGTAGTAAATTTACTTTTAACGCATCACCATGCTCATTTGTTTTAAGAATACATATATGACAATGATAAGTTGAATGTTTTACAGGAACTTTTTGGGACAAGTGATCACTTTCCCGAATAGCAATGGACTAGAAGTATATAATGCAAAGCATCATATAATTCACCCGGGATTCAAATTTCTCAATGATTACGATTACGGAAACCTTGGCGATGGCAACCTCACAGAAGTACACACTGAGGATGGTAACGTTAGCCATGGAATCACTGGTGATGACTACAATGGTGAGGCACACCCTGGCCATGGTGGCCATGGTGACACTGGTGATATTAATGGCATCGATGAAATCCCTGACGACGACTATGAAGATTATGCGGATGTATTCCCTCCGAATGAAGCCGTCGATATCGCTCTAATCTTGTTAGATAAGCCAGTTGATCTAACTGAACTGACAAAGCCAATTTGCCTGCCTCAATTCAAAGAAAAATTTGAGCCAGGTAGCACCGAATACGCCCGAATGGCCGGTTGGGAAAAGACTGAACATCAATATCGGTCGGGGTATGTGAAGTACCAGACCTTTGCCAAATATAAGTTCCCAAAATGGAGGTATCCTTACATAATGGACATGTACAATCAAAGCATTTGTAACGTAAGGATAAAATAGCTGCCTTATTTTAGCAAGCTTTTATCAAGGCTAGGTTTTATTTTTTAAAATATCAGGGTGACTCCGGTTCACCCGTTTGGCAGTATCACAATGGAAGGGCAGTTCTCGTGGGACTGATAAGTGTTGACACAAGTAATTCAACTCTTGTGAACAATTCTAGCATGTGCGATATCACAATTGCCGGGGGTGAAGACAAATTCAAAGTTTCTATTGCACCCATTCCACTAATGGTGGACTGGGTTAGTGGGGCAATTCAAAACTACACGTCATATGAAAAGTTAAATAATTGAAATTTGGTAACTTTTCGACAAATTCTTTTTTATCATCTTGGTATTTTCTCGTTAGATGAATCAATTTTTGTTTTTGTTTCAATTGAATTGAATTTCTGAATGATTTTGACTGTATTTAAAGTTTAGCTGAAAAATAAATTGCATTGACTCTCTGTTTATGGTGGGTTTGAATGTTGAAATTGAGCAAGATATAACTCTTCGTTTTATTTCAGGTTCAAAGTTATACCTATAGATTCGGATACCTTTTCATTGAAATTCAATACTCGATAGATATTGTGATTTGCTATCGATTACCATATAATCGGATTGTCTTTTGATTTTATTATTCATTTGTTTTTCTGTTTTGAGAAAAAATTGTATCAAAAATTAAATCTGTTTTTATAGGAAAATGTTTTCTTGCATTCAATTCATTGCTTTATTTTGTGAGTATTTTTTTAGTGATTTAAATCAAATAATTTAATAAAAGTTTCGCTAAAATTCTTAACTTTTCATTGATTTGATTAAATCAGTGTTGAGTTATGTGGTGTTTGTTGTCATCGGTTACGCCACTATTGATGAGTCAAATCCTCTCAACACAAAGGATTGCGGCGTTTCTGTAATGACTTCAGAAGTGGACAACAATTGCTTTGAATGGCATAAAGAGATGATCTCGAAACTGATAGATGCCAGGGCTCCCATCCAAGGAGAAACACCCTGGTTTGTTCATATTATAATGACTTTGAATGATACGTACAGCCATTACGACAACGAAACTGGCGAACTGTAAGTAAATTGAATGAATATTTCATCGATAAATCAATTTCCTAGAAAATTGATAAAATTATAATATTAACAAATATAATATTGACTAAAAATTAGCAAGGAGGGAAATCAACAATTCCTTTGTGGAGGGGTTCTCGTATCAAACCAATGGGTCCTCACAGCTGCCCACTGTTTCGACAAGTAATGAATTTATTAAACTCAATTCCTATTAAACTTGTTAGCATGCTCATTTGTTTTGCAGATACAAATGTATTAAATGTGAATAATTATAAATTGAATGTTTACCAGGGACATTTTGCACGTAGATATAGGTTTCCCGAATAGCGAAGAATATTATGGCGCAGAACATACCGTATTTCACCCAAAATTTGAATTTTCGGATTATTATGATTCCGGTAACGATGGCAACGATACAGGAGTGCATCCAAGCGATGGTAAAGTTGATGATGGAATACCTGGAGAGGGCAAAGATGACAATGGTCACAATGGTGAACGTGGCCATGCAGATTCTGGTGATGGCAATGGTGGGGATGGAACCACAGGTAACGATAACGGTAGCGAAGGAGCTCCTGGTGATGGGAAAGGTGGTGATGACTATGAAGACTATGAATCTAAATTCCGTCAGAATGAAGCGGTGGATATCGCTCTAATCTTTTTAGACAAACCAGTTCAACTATCTAAGCTAACCAGGCCTATCTGTCTGCCTCAACCAAAGGAAAACTTTGAGCCTGGTATCACTGAATACGCTAGAATGGCTGGTTGGGGAGGGAGAGCCCATCAGGATCTGACGGCATATGTGAAGTACCAGACCTTTGGCGACTATAAGTTCCCAAGATGGCCGTATCCTTATATAATGAACTTGGACAATCAAAGGATTTGTGAGGTAAAAATATGATAATTTTGATATAATAAAGTGATATCAAGAGAAGTGATAATTTCTAAAATGTCAGGGTGACTCGGGATCACCCGTTTGGCAGTATCAAAATGGAAGGGCAGTTCTCGTCGGACTGATAAGTGCCGGAACATCAAATTCAAGTCTATTGGATAGTAATACCGGATGTGATATTCCTAATACCGGGGATGACGACGCCTTCGCAGTTACCATTACACCCATTCCTCTAATGATGGAATGGATAAGTGGGACAATTCAAAACTTTACTTCAACACATCAAAAGTTGGATAATTGAAATATGCTAACGTTTCGTCCTATACCATTTTGTTTTCTAGGTAATTTTTTGTTGTTTCGAAGGAATTTTTGTTTTTTGCTTCAATTTAATAGAATTTTTTGAATGATTTGATTGTATTTTATGTTTAGTTCTGAAAAAATAAAGTTTAATTAATCGCAGTTTAAAATGTTGATAAAAGTTATCAGGGTATACAGTTTCATTTTATTTCAGGTTCAAAGGCATACTTAGGCATACCCTTGCTTTGAAATTAAATACTCGATAGATGTTGTGATTTGCGATAAATTACCAGGTTATCCGATTATCTTTTTATTTTATTATTCATTTTTTTTCATTCATAAAAAATTGTATTAAAAATGTTTTCTTGCGTTCAATTCATTGCTTTGTTTTCTGAGTATTTTTCATAGATTTTAATCAATGAATTGACTGAAGATTTTCCCAAATTCTGAAATTTTATTTGATTTAATTGATTCAGTGCTGAGTTATGCGGTGTTTGTTGTCTTCAGTTACGCAACTATTGGTGAGTCAAATCCACTCAACACTAAAAATCCTGACTCTTTTCTGACCATCGCTTAAAAGGATCCGAATAGTTTTGACCTAGGTGAAATTATTGAAATAAAAAAATATTAAAGAATTAAACAAATTCTAAAATGTCCTTGATGTTTTACTATGATTTAAACTTTAAACTTTTAAATAAATATAACTCTATGTTTTAGTGTCAAGGTAAGGCCCAACCCATTCAGAAATATAAAATTATGATAAATTTGATAGTTTAATTTTGAAATTCCTTTAATTAATATAACGAAAACATATGTTTAGTTTTGATCAACTTTTAAGCCTATAGTAACTCAAATAATATTCAATTCAGACATTTATTTTGAGTTCAAAATGTTAGTCAATAAACAGTTGATCTCAAAAATCCTGACTCTTTTTCTGGCCATCGCTCAAAAGGATCCGAATAGGTTTGATCCGAGAGATGTCAAAATGGTTCAGAACAAAACATGGTGGGTCGAGAGATTTGCCTTGGTCAATCAGAATGAAGGCGACGCACTTAAAGGTCTGACCGATTGCATGGAATGGCGAAAGTCTTATGGAGTCAGGGATTTCAACTATGACTCATTCCCTAAAGAACTGCATGATCTAGGTAAGTAAAATAATTAAACAAGCTCTTTTGAGTTTTAAACAACAACAACAAAAACAGGCTTGATCGCCAGAAAGAAAGAAAAGGACAAACAGGGTCGAGTTATTTTGTGGGTTGAACTATCATTATACACTCGAACAAAAACGACCAAGATGATTAAGGAATACAGTGTTTATTGGTTAGAAATGATGGAGAAGGATACCTCAAACGAGGGTTGGATAGCAATTGTAGACCCGGCTAACTGTGGTATACAAAATGTTGACTTGGATTGGATTTTCTTCGGTATAAAAACAGTGCAGTCATATTATCCCCGAACCTTTAAATACCTGATCGGACCCAACGTCCCATTAGTACTTCAGGCGTCGGCTCAAATTGTTATCAACTTCAGCAGTGATGAGATCAAGAGCAGAATACTAATGCCTAGTACAGACGAACTCAGAGAGATAGTCCCTGAAGAGGCCATACCAGAGAGTATGAAAGGAAAACAAGGTATAAATAGCGGCGTGGCCTTGGTCGATAAAGGTCTGTCTTATATCGGCTACTAATTACCATGGGGTTGTACACTTGTATTTGGATTGAAATTTTACTAATAACATCTTGGTTAAAATTCAATAAAAATATTTGATATCAATTTTTTTGTCCATTGATTTATTGATTGTTTGTTTCAACACATTATTGATAAGAATATAAATCAAAGGGAAAGACATCTGTTGAAGTGATTTATTACAAAAGTATTTTTCCAAAAATCAATTGACTTTTCATTTAAAAAATGTTAGTCAATAAACAGTTAATCGCAAGACTTTTGACCGCGTTTCTTGCTATCGCTCAGAAGGATCCAAATAGATTTGACCTGAGAGATGTTAAAATATTCAAGGATAAAACATGGTGGGTTGAGAGATTTGCCTTGGTCAATCAAAACGAAGTCGAGGCTCTCAAAGATCTGGTCTCTTGCATGGAATGGCGAAAGTTTTTCGGAGTCAATGATATAAACTATGAATATTTTCCAAAGGAATTGCATGATATGAGTAATTAAACAATTTCACCAAGCTCATTGTATTCAATTACTCATTAATTAGGAGCAATCACATCTGACGAAAAAGTTAGGGACAAAGAGGGACGACTCACCCTATTTTTCAACATAGCTAGGTATACCCAGAGTGAGACGACTCGGATGTTCAAACAGTTCATTGTCTATAACTTCGAGAAAGTGGACCGACAGACACAAAACGAGGGGTGGGTTATCATCCCTGACACGACGAATGCGGGACTGCCCAACGTTGACCTCGACTGGAAGTTATTCATGGTATCGGTTCTCAGTTCTTATTACCCGCGCGGATACAAATACGTATTACTTCCGGACCTTCCCTTCGTTTTGGACGCGACGGCAAGGATTTGTGTTGCTTTCAGTAATCCAGAGCTCAGGGATAGGATTAAATTCATCGGCAAAGAAGAGTTAAGGCAATACTTCAATGACGAACAAATACCAGAAAATTTAAAATTTAAACCTGGTGAAACTAGTGGTAATAATTTAAATAATTTACCATTAGTTTCGTCTATTCTCGGATAGATTTTTGTTCAAATTTCCAAATTTCGTTTCATTTTTTAGCTTCGTCAACTATTGATATGTTCTTGATGAATAAATTGAATTTAAACTAGAAACTAAAGCAATATTGTCAGCACTTTTAGTAACACATTTTAAAAACAAAATAAAATCTCATTAATTATATTAATTTTTCTGATGGGGGAGACTGACAGAGAGCACTAGAATGATCTAGATCGCACATATAAGCTAAATCTATGATATGACTATGGAACGACCTATAATACCTGACTAACAAAATGTAGTAATTATTATAAAACCTATGTAACAGAGTTCTGGCTCTCATTCACTCTCTTCCCTGACTTGGATTCAAAACTTTAAATAAAATACAATAAAAGTTATTATTTGCCTAATGTGTAAAACATATTGAAAACCAATTAACCAAGCACAAAATCAGTGCGACACAAATAATGCTGGTCTGACTAACGTCAATCTCGAGGCAAAGATCTTCTTAATTACATTTTTGTAGTCGTATTACCCGCGAGGACTCAAATACTCATTGGTTCCGGAATTTCCATTTATTTTTGAAGCGACGGCGCGTATTGTCATTGGATTCGCTAATCAAGAGCTCAGGGATAGGATTAAATTCATCGGAAAAGAAGTGTTAAGGCAATACATCGATGATGAACAAATACCAGAATATTTCAAAGTTCAGCCTGGTGAAACAAGCGGTGTTAATCTACCATTAATTTCATCTATTCTCGGGTAGATTTTTGTTGGTAAATAAAATAAAATCTTGGTAAATTGGATAGTTTAATTTTGTAACTTTTTGATTAATATAAGGGAAAACATATGTTAAGTTTTAATCAACTTTTAAGCCAATAGTCACTCAAATAATATTCAATTCAGACATTAATTTTGATTTCAAAAATGTTAGTCAATAAACAGTTAATCGCAAAAATCCTGACTCTTTTTCTGGCTATGGCTCAGAGGGACCCGAATAGGTTTGACCCGAGAGATGTTAAAATGGTCAAGGCAAAGACATGGTGGGTCGAGAGATTTGCCTTGGTCAATCAGAATGAAGTCTGGTCGATTGCATGGAATGGCGAAAGACTTTTGGTGTAAATGATCTAAACTATGACTCATTCCCCCCAAAGAATTACACGATCTTAGTCAGTTATCTATATAAAATTAGTTTATTTTTCTGTTCTTAACAATTAATCTGTCTATTAGGTATATTAACGACAATGGAAAATGATAAGGATAAAGATGGAAGGACAATTTTCTGGGTCCTCGGTGAACACACACACAGTGAAACGACACGATTGATAAAACAATTCCTGGTTTATCACACCGAGAGAGTGGACAGACAAACGTCAAATGAGAGCTGGATAGTAGGGGGAGACGGATATGACTGTGGACTGCAAAATATTAACCTCTAGGCTAAGCTTTTATAGTATCAGTATTCCAGTCGCATTACTCGCGAGGAGTCGAACACATATTACTTCCGGACCTTCCATTCGTTTTGGACGCGACGGCGCGTATTGTCGTAGCGTTCGTTAATCAAGAGCTGAGGGATAGGTTTAAATTCATCGACAAAGAAGAGTTTAGACAATACCTCGATGATCAACAGATACCAGAATATTTTAAAGTTAAGCCTGGTGAAATTAGTGGTGTTGATATACCACTAATTTCATCTATTATCAAATGAACTTATTGTTACCATTTGCTAAAATTGACCTAAGAATAAATCACAACTATCATGGTAATATTATAATGCTTCTTGCTTGTGATCTTGCTTATTGTTTTTGGTATTCAAAATAATTGAATTTCAAATGAGTTATAAAAATTGAGATCAATTTCAATGCCATTCAAAATATATGACACTTAATGAAAGAAAAAAAACTGGATTTCAATACAAGTTATGGCATAACTGTTATGCAAACACTTGAGTAGTCTTTCCTCAGATTTGATTCAGAGTCAGTTAAGACTCAATTGAAAACTCAAAGGAAAGTAATAAAACATTTTTGTATTGAATTATGATTTCTAATAATTTTTCCTCAAAACGTGTTTTTCTGTTCTCAATGTAAACAAAAGACTTCAAAATGTTTTTCTTATCGATATTTTTGGGAATTGTTTTCATTTATTTGAATTTTAAGCTAACATTTTGGAAGAGACAAAACCTACCCGTCCTCTGGCCGTTCAGACTGTGGGGACAGTCGACTATTTTCGACCGGAGTTTAGTTGAAAAATATGGGAAAGCCTTTGGGTTTGTATTGAATTTCAATAACAATTTATAATTAATATGAAATAATTTTTTCAAATCACCAGAACTTACGACTTCTTGACTCCTGTTTTGGTGACAACAAAACCGGAGATAATAAACAATGTTTTGGTCACACATTCCCAATGTTTCGCTGAGAGAAGGGTAAGTCTATCAAATAAATTGCTCGGGTATTGAAAAAATAATATCTTTTTCCATAGAGTTGTGGCAATAGATTCAGGAAATCAATGATTTTTCTCAAAACAAATGACTTTAAAACTCAACAAAAAGTCATTCAAAAAGTTTTTTCAAATAACAAGAATTTAATTGAATTGAGTAAACACTACATCAAAGGAGACTCGGAATTGGTTTCAATGCTGAGCCAAATATCAGGTTTAGAAGATTTTGTCAGTTTACAGGTCTTCCTAAACATGTATTTACTGAAGAAATACCTGAGCTCTGGGTTCGGGTCAGCTATCGATCAGAAGATCCAAACAAAACTTTACCAAAGTTTTCAACTCTTCAACGAAACGGAGAACAAGTCTTCAAACAAATTGTTGAAACTGTTTGGCATCGGATCAATTGACTCAGAACTCTGGAAGACTATAACAGAAACAGTGGAACAGATTTTCGACAACCGAAAGCCAGACGACTGCAAGAATAGCCTCCTATTTATGCTGAGCGACGCCAACGACTTCAATGTTATGACAAAACGACAGATCATTGAAAACACTCTAATGTTTACAATAATGGGATACAAGTCTTCGGTGACGACAGTCTCTCATCTGATCTACAGTTTGTCCACAAATCAGTTGATCCAACAAAAGCTGATCAAAGAGATCGACAAATATGTGGAAAACGAGAGGAATAACCGGAAGTCAACGGAATTCAAGTGTAGCGTCAAATCCAAGAGAAACGGAGAAACTGAGGGAAACACAGAAAGTGTTGACAAAGAAGTCGTTGTCGAAGAAGTGGTCAAAGAAGAAGTCATCGATGAAGAGGCCGTTGAGAAGGAGAGGGAGGACTACCTCAAGTCAATCGGCGATTTAGAGTATTTGGACGCCTGTGTCAGTGAGTCGTTACGACTGTACCCACCCATCCCTCAACTGAGACGCACCGCTACTAAAGACAAGTCAATCGACAATATATTTATTCCAAAGAACTGTCGGATAGTTATACCTATTATCGACGTGCAAACAGATCCGGATAACTATCCTGAGCCGGAAAAGTTCAGACCTGAGAGGTTTCTGCCGAAGAATGCGTCGAACATAAGACCCGGAGTTTACCTGCCGTTCGGCGATGGGTTGAGACAATGTTTGGGACGGACTCCGGCTTTACTTGAGATAAAGTTATGTCTGATTAATATTCTTACAAATTTTCGTTTAGTTAAATGCAGTCAAACAAAGGTAACTGACCTCGAGTCAAATGTTCGGTAACTTTCCGGTAATTTACTGAATATTTTTTTAATGTCTTAGGAATTCCAATACAGAAGAAGTGGTGATATTTTCGCAGAACTTCCCCAGAATGAGGTCATCGTTAAGTTGGTTAAGAGAAATAAAAACTTGCTTGATTAAATTGATGAAAAGTCTAATTTTTTATTCATTTTGACAAAACTACATTGATAATAAAATGAGGAATAGATTGGGACTGACTTAAGAATTTTTATAAAATAACTCAAATTTTCTCGGAATATAATTTAAACAAGTTAACTTATTTTTGATTAGCAAGGTCATTGTTATTGCCATTCAGTTCTATTCTAAGGTCAGGTATGGCCTCAGAATCATCGAAGTCATCGACAAATCTCTTAATAAGCCTTTTCTGGAGCCGAAGGATAGGTAACTCGAAAATCAACGCAAATATAAATCCGATTACATATGAAATGATGAGGTTATGGAGGAAAACGAACAGCACTTCTGTCCACTCCGTGTCTATACGTTCCCGACGGGTGCCGACGAAGAGCCAAATAATCCAGACGTGAGTCAAATAAACGGAATAAGTCAGACGTGAAAGAGGTATGAATATCTTGGACGACAACCAGGCGTTAAGTTTGCCGCCATTGCCGCTAATGCACAGCCATATGAGGGCTGCCGTCGATAGCGACCAAATCACTCGACACGTGGCGAACACGAGGGCCGACAGCATACGGTCGTGAGGTTTGCCTGTATTCCAGTAATAGGTGTCCATAAGGCACACCACATAACCGGTTATTATGAGAAGTGTCACCAAATATTTTGAGCCCTGTTTGAAAATGAAAATTAATCTAGCTCAAAAATTAATCGTCTTCATGGTCATTCAGATAATTAGTTGAAAATTTTTCATTAAATTCAAGCAAAAAATGAGCATTAAATTACAGTTTTCAAAATATGAAATTTTAAACTTGTTAATTTGAAAAGTTTTCTTAGAAAGCAATACCTTGCTCAGTTTCTTAAACTTCTTATTGTATGCAATTATGCCAAACAAGAAGCCAATGAAGAATACGGTTGAGTGGGACCAGGGCTTTATGTAGAACAGGTCGATGTAATAGTCGAGGAAATACTGATCCCTTCCCGTGTTTATAAGACCCGGCGGCAAATCGTACGAATAGCCAATAATGATCGAGGTCAAATAGAAGGCCATTATCGAGACACAGGTAACAATGACTCCCCACTTGGGTCTGTAGAGGAGGGGTATGACCATCAATAGGGACATCCAATGGTACTGCATATCGCAGGCCAAGTACCACGAGTGCAGAGCACAGATGTCCGTCGCTTTGAAGAAGTTCTGGACGTAGAAGATATTCCACCACCAATTGGTTCTACAGTTCTCTATAATGGGGTCAATTGTCTCCTTCCAGATGGGACCGGACGCCAACCCCCCCAACGCCGGCACCAAAAACGTTAAGAGTATGAAAATGAAGAGCTGTGGGCTTAGGCGTAAAAATCTGGCCAATAGGAAGCCAAAGGCGCTGAACCTGGATAACTGGCCCCGGGTGTATTGGAACGTGATGAAACTGGTTAGCATGCCCCTGGTAGAGTTAATTGAACACGTTTAAAAAAAATTACATTACGTAATCTAATTGTTTTTATTTTTTTTAATCTGTGCTAGTTAATTTTTTATGATCTATTCAATAGACTATAGTGTATATTGGATTAACTGGAAATTTATTGCCCGCTATTAGTTATTTTATTTCGGTTGTAATCATTAGGTCTAAAATTAGACCTAGTGATTTTAGCCATAATAATATTAGTCCTAATGATTTAGGCCTAGTGATTTTAGCTCTAATAATTTTAGCCTTAATTATTTTAGACCAAATGATAGACCCATTTTATTTGATTTTTATTAATGTTTGAGAATCAGTTTTAATTGATTGAATCGATTTTGAAATAAAAAAAACAATTGAATTGCATTTCAAACAGTTTTTCTAATTTTTTTGTTAGTCTTTGAAAATAGCCTTTGAATGAAATGTCAAAACAAATGTTTAAAAATAACAATGAATTGCAATCATTGGTAAGATTTCTCAACACATCAGAACTCTGTGCGAAATAAAAAAAGGGACAGGTATTCTGAGAAGTAGGTCTGAAGTCACTTTTCTTTTTAATAAAAAAAATTGATTTAAAATTGATTTAAAATGAGTTCGCATTCAAGTCCTGAAAGTTACAGCAATTCCCAAAAAAAAATAGTCGACTCCTCTCATAAACTTGTTAAAACAGTTATCCTCTTTTCAAAAATAAGCAATAAAATAAGCAAGGTCACAATAATAATTACCCGATGAAGAAGAAGTTCTCGACCGCATACTCGCCATTGAGTGTCAATTGGCTGTCAATTCTGGTGAAGATGTGTTTCACCCGAAAAGCTCTACTGAATAGTTGAAAATTAGTCCATTCGGTCGAATGGGAGAACACCACCCAAACCAGAGTCAACACTCTTATGCCGTGAATGCAGGGAAACACTTCTGTCGACCTCTTGGCGAACAAACACTTCAGGTTCCTATCCATTGAGAATAAGTCCAATAGGAGTGGTTTGTCCCCACTCTTGCCAGTCTTGGACCGTATTCTGTCCCAAACGCTGGCCGTCAATGAGAGGCATAAAACGGAGAATGCGAATAGTCTTTTGAAATCAGAATTTGAGGTTAAGTTAGAAAAAAACAAAAACAAAATAAATAATAAAAAAAATTGTTTTTCAATAAAATTCATACAAAGCTATGATTTGTATAAAACTTAATTCGGTTTCTGTTTTTGTTTCGCAACGGCTTTGTCTGAACTCCAGTCCGTAGTTTTCGGTGAAACCCTCGGCTAGGGATCGGATGTCCTCTGGTGTGCACTTGGATGGGGTGCAGATACCTGTCCTCAACGATAGCCAATAGAAAAATGAGGCGAATTCTGAGTAAACTTCGAACACATTTCCTGTTTTGTTGAAACTGATTGGGAGTACATCCAACCGGTGGTGGAGATTGTGGTGGACTGGCATTAGTTTAGGGAGGGGTGGCCGGACATCAATGAGACAGTACTGGGATTTTCCAATCGCGTCGTTTGGCTCAATATCTAAGCACTGGTCATATGAGCCAAAGTCAGTGGATGTGCCAATAATTAGGCCTTTGGGTGGGAAACTGCCCCAAGAGTTGATCATCTCAATTGCCCAGACCTCCAGATTCTGTATACCGGCCAAAGTCTGCCACAAACTTTCATTGCAAGCGACGGATATCTTTTTCTGAGCACTGATTGCCAGGAGTGTTGTCTTCCATTCATTTGAATAATCTTTACTCCAATTCTGTGTTTTGTTAATCAATTTATTCCAATGAAAGGACTCAACACTGGATTCAAACAGAATAACGACTGAAATCACAATTAATAGAATTTTGTTTAGGATTTCCATAACTTTTGTCTATTCTGTTCACTAGTTATCCAGAAAATTTTATTGATTTCCAAATAAGTGGTGAAAAAAACACTTTCACTGAATAACACCTTTTCTTTAACTGAATGATGAAAAATCCATAAATCAATTGATGGGTGAAAACAAAATCGCCAAACAATGAGACAATTAATCTTTTGAATGGCTTTTTGAATGACTTCTATCCAATAAAACGGAAGGTAAGAGTCGTATATCAATTGATTTGATTATAATTATTGAAAACAAACTTTACTTTTGGTTGTGATTTACTGTTGGAAACAAATGTTGAGACAATCAATACATAACTCATATAACGGATACTTATTTCGTAGAAAATTTATGTTGAAAAACATTTTTCAGTTTTAAAACAATTCTTAAGTTTCAAAAACTTTTTTTTGGAAAAAGAAAAAAGTTTTTGCGATATTTGTCGAGACATTTCATATCTAAATGAGGAGACCCTGGATTAGATCTAATAAATATTTTAGCCTTGACAGTTTAATAAAAAACGATAACACTTGTCCTGTAATACTATATCTCGTCCCTTGAATTTTGAGTCAAATATCGTATAAAAAACTTATTGTGAAATTGATTTATAGATAAGTGTATAAAAATTGATTAAATTAAATCTCAATTAAATTATCATTAAAAATGATCAAGGGTTAAAGTCATGGTTAGGAAATCACTATTAGTAGTGTTTTTCAAAATCAAATTTAAAGATAATTACCCGAAAGATGTGTTAAAACAATTTTGTTTTAAATTATATCCAAAAACTTTATTTGTTTTTAAAACACTTTTGAAGTAAAAAATTTTTTTTAACTTTTGATTCAAATTTAAAAAAATGTTTTTTGAATTAATTTTTTCGAATAAATTAAAGATTAGTTTAAATTTCAGTAACTTTTCTAACAAAACAATAAAACACTTATCAATAGACAAATTACTTAACAGTATTCGACACTATATTTCAATTATGTTTTTGTTTGCATTGAAGAGAAGTATTTGTTTTCTTAGGAATCAATTTATTACATAAGAGAAGAGACACTTAACACAGAAATCACTGCTTTTTCTTATGAATAAAATACCGACTTTTGAATAAAAGTGTGAGAAAAGTGTATTTCAATTGATTTCTTACAAACACATGAAAAATATCGATTCGTCACTTGAAAGGGAAAGGGATGCAATCGGAGAGGCCGAGAGAGAGAGAGAGAGAGAGAGAGAGAGAGAGAGAGAGAGAGAGAGAGAGAGAATTGTTGGAACTGTTGTTAAGATTGAAATCTAAGACAATAGTTGTTTCCTAAAACACAGCGAGTGGTCAAACACAGTAGTATTGTAGGAAAGGATGGTTTTTATGAAAAACTTATTTTTAAGATCGCATTTGACTCTTGCAAAGTCAGGATTCATTCGCAATATAAATGTCTTATTCGTAAGGGTTTGGCAACACTACCAAAACATTGAAGACTTACTTTCAAATGAGATGTGAAATAAAAAAAAACTTATTGTTTGTTATAAATAGAGTGAAGAATAACTCGTTTTCACACAATATTTAGGCGAAGAAAATGTTTTTATTATTTAATATATTTTTTTAGTATTAATTGTTTTCTAACAATAATTTGAATGATTAGAGTATTTGCAGAAAAATTTGTTTCCGACTATCGATAGAGTTATGCAATTGTTTTGTTATTTTTGTTTTCAAATTATATAAAAAAAATTACTTTTTTTTCGTTGTCTTCGAACTGAAGGAAGTCTTTCCACTCTTTTGGGAATGACTTTCGCTTTTGATTCAAATGTTGAATGAAAATAAAAATTCAAATCATTTTAAATGATATTAAAAATTCAATGAATGGGTTATTAACAGAGTGAGACGGATCCTTTTGATGCAGTTTGATCCTGGTTGAATATACTTCACACTTTTATAATTCAGCTTGAATAATTTTAATACAAATTGAGACTTTTTTATATTTTTTTTATGAAAATGATCTGGTACAATCAGTAAATGATTAGTTTAGGGTTAATTTTTCAATACATCAAGTTTTTAATTTTTTTGTGGATTAAAATTTGATTAAAATATCGAAGAAATTTTCGCAATACCCGATAACTAAGTAAAAATTACAAAGTACCAAGCTTAAGATTTAAGTAAATTAGAAAATAAACGAGGTGATATTAATTTTTAAAGCAGATTAAGAATTTGATTGAATTATTTTGTTCTAAATAATTGAAGTTTGTTTAGAGTTATCAATTACTTCATTGATAACTTTAAATTCTGATTAAAATTTGGTCTAATAAACATTCAAAATTTAAACATTGAAATATCACCATGTTTAAAATAAAATATGTAAATCATCCTTGCACAAGTCCTAATTTGAAAAAATAAAAGGATTACAATTTTAATCTAAAAAGCTTTGAAGAAAAGCTAATCCTCTCTTTTGCAATAATGAATAACAATTGAAAGGTACAGAAATAGCCTTGCTGTTTTGAATTTTATTTGAATTATTTCGAAATATTGAGTTACATAATAGAATACAATAGCCAATTCAATTTGATCTTGTATAATTAGTCTTGTTTTACTATAAGGAAAGGTATATTTATATCGTCTGTATTTCGACAAACATTTATTTTTTGAATTAAAGTGTTTTATATTTTACTCTTCATATGAATAAGAGTTTTGTATTGAATTCATATTGAATTTTATTGACAACAAAAGAATAATAGAGAGCATGAAATTGAGAACTACAAAACATCACCTAGGTGGGATTCAATCTAGTTATATAAACTTATTCCCAATGTTTGTTTCTATGGCAACACATATACTAGTATTGTGTGGACTGAGAGTTCAGAATATTCAGAGAGCACTTGAAGAGAGTTAATTAATAAAGAGTTAATAGTTTCCAGTCTTTAGGCAAAAAAGTTTTGAATGTATTTAAATGAGAAACAAATCAAATGAAAAAATGAATAAAACATTAACTTGGTATATTCTTGTTAATAATAGATTTGTCGTGAGTGACCAGAAGTGGTTTATTTTTATCGTCTGAATCTTTCCAAACATTTATGTTTTTAATCAAAATATTTTGTATTTTACTATTAAAATGAACAACAATTTGTGTTACAATTAAATATATATTGACTGTAAAAGTAGACAAACAACAAGGGTATATTAATTGTGTACCTGATAAAATGGTTAATGTTATCGAGAATTGAGAATTTACTGAAATAAACAACAAAAGGATAATTAGTTTCAATGGTTTTACATTTTTATTGAATTGTTTGTCGTTTTCCTCAAAGTTTTCGATCACTTCATTGATTTGATATCTGATCAAAAAGTTTGGTCTAAAAGACAAATACTTTTC